>APFE031708773.1:2666-13027 GCA_000404065.3 Pinus taeda
CACCTTATATCTGGTGTTCTTTGATGTGACTGTCTTCTTTTCTTGCTCATGCTCATTATTTATGGTATTGGTATGCAAAAATAATTCAAAGTATAAATAAGAAAGATTTGGTAAAAGAATTAGATAATACTGATTCACCCCCCCCTCTCAGTATTATTGTCAACATAATCCAAGTATTTGATCACCCACTTAGCCATCTGCAATTTCTTTTTCAGCGAGTCATTCTTAGCCCTTTGCTCTCAGATGATCTCCTTTAGCTCCGAGCTGGGACAACTAGCATCAACATCAATGATATCTGTGTCCTGACCTCCTCAAGGACCCTCATCAAACATGGGCCTCTTTCCCCTATCCTGGATCTATACCTGTGCTGAAGAAGAAGGTGAGACCCCTTCCACATGATGTGGAGATAATACTCGTTGTGCTGATGAAGTCAACGAGACCCCTTCCACCCCGGGTCGAGATAGTACTCGTCGTGTAGATGCAAATAAGGCCCTGTGGCCTTGCTGGTATGTCACATATGGAGGAGCACTTATATGCTCAGTCTCAGGAATGTCTGGCTGGTGTGAAGGTGCTCCCTCATCATGAATTATCTTGGGAGGCGGCTGTAGCGCTGAGAAGTAATCATGGGAGATGAAATCCTCCCAAGTAATACCCTGCTGTGCCAACTGATGCATCACTATGATTTTGATCAACGCGTAATGATATATGCTCTTATGCTGATGTGATGGGCTCTTCCTTTGTACTAAAGGCACCATCCTCTTTATGTTGCGACACATGAAAAACGGAATTTTCATCATACGTACCCTCATGAAATGCATCAACAAACGGACATGGTACGCATAGAGACACGAGAATCTGCCCTCGCAACTGAAATATCGAATGATGAGTTTCATCAATGGTGCAAACTCATCCCTCAGGAATCTGAAAGGAAAAGCAGTGCTGAAGTGTCTCATATACCCAGGTTTGATATATGGCTCATAGTAGAATCTGTCTAACAGCTGGCGTTTACTCCATTCCTCCCCTAAATTTGGTATCCTGGTGGCCTGAGCAATAGTCTCGGGTGACAAGGTGAAATTCACTCCGGCAAGGTTTACATGACCATCATGTAAATGTAGAACAAATAAGCGGACTAGTTCTCGATGTTTCTGAGTTTGTGAGATCATCTCACGGTATTGGAAACATGATTGGTGCCGAAAACAATCCATTGCAAGTGGGCAAGTTTGCAATTGAGCCAAAGAAGTAGGCTCCTCCCTGACATGATGACCACTCTTGCCACCTTTGTGATACCTCCGTGGCACATTTGGCACATTTACCTCCGGTGTAGAATCACTATCATACTCCTGCTCATAGATTGACTCGGTCTCTGACATGTCTTTGAAAACAAGATAGCTGGAATATATATATATATATATGCTGATGTATAAACTGTGTGCACAATTGACAGTAAAATGTTCTTTGCTCTAAAAATGTTGTGACCAAGGGGACACAAATACACAAGGGAATATTAGGAAAGGGAAAAAATTAGGGAATTAGGGAATTTGGAAATAAAAACAAGGGAATTAGGGAAGGGAAGGGAAATGAAAATGTTGGATTTTAGGGTTTTGGGATGTTAGGTAGGGATAATGTGTTTTTAATAGGAGGTGAGGGACTAGGATTTGAGGGGTTATAATGTAGGATGAATGAGGGAATTAATGGGGAAAAATAATGGTGAATTTGGGAATGGGAAACAAAGGGAAATGGGGAAAAAATGATAACCTTGGTTACACTCTGTTTTTGAAACCCTACAACAATTTTTTGCATTCAAACCCTACAACAATTTCATTGACAAAGGAGGGATTTCCACTTGGATTTCTAAGGCAACATATGATGAACCCATTATATCAACCTTTGAAAAATCAAGCACAAGTGGTGGATGGGAGCCTACCTGCAAATTTGTGCGGAGAGGAGGCGAGTTCATGCGTTTCCAAACAAATTTAGGGCTTAATACCCAGTGCGCTGCGCGCCTCACCCAACGCGCCGCGCACCTCTGTTGCATCCCGCGCGTGTATTTTTACACTGCGTTTTTGTGCCTGATGTGCCGTGCACCCATGATGCGCCACGCGCCTAGTCCAGTGCGTTGCGCGCCAAGAAACTTCTCCAACTTCCTCACAAACTCACAAATTTGGTTTTAAATGATGATCTTCACTCTTGGCATGCAAAATGAGTTGACAATGTAGTGAAATATCTTTATATAGACTCCCTTTTGATTTTTGCTTGGTCCATGACCCATTTTGTAATGTTTTGTCATTGACACTTTTTTCAGGATTAGTACACTTCTGATCTTTTTGGTTTCCTCCTTAAATTTGGTTGAATTAATGATTTTCTTTGACAATTTTTTGTAGGGATAGTTGTGATATGATCTGGCAAAGGAGACCAAGGCTGCGCTTGGACGATTCAAGAACTGAAAATTTTGAAATTTTTTTACAAAAATGAAATGACGACTTATCTTCAAAACAAAGTTTTGAAGAGAAGTCCTAATTTATTTGTATAATGATGAAAATTATTGAGGTGACCATCTATCGAGGACATCCCTCTGGCCTGCTAGTCTTCTTAGACTTTGCAAAAACAAAATTGACTCAACCCTAGACCTAAAACCTAAAAATTTGAAACATGACTGTAAATGACCTTTGAAGCTTTGTTTTTATGAATAGACTTGAACCAGGAGTGCCAAGCACAAGGGAAATGAGTGACACAAACCATTACATTAGAGTTATGGCATGCCTAACGAAATGCAATTGATCGAAACTGATGGGACACCTAAACATGAAATGCAAAAAAGAGTTTTGATCTCAGACGCAGGTATAACTAGACCGACTCTAATAGATTTCTTCAAGTGTAGGCATGGTTTCTGAGGCCAAATGTCCTATCGTGCAATCCCTGCAAAGAGTGCCAAAAATTTCATCATTTGAGCTAAAATTTCAAAGGGAAAGTGAAAATTAGTGTGTTTTAAAGTCAGTGAAAAAGTGTCAAAACATAACATTAGAAAAATGGGGTTTTGACGAAGCAAAAATTTAACCCATCAATTCCAAGGCTATATATAAGTTTTAATCAAAATCAAAGTCATTGTGCTAATCCAAGCCTTAGAGAAACGTTGCAAAGTGTTTGAGTGTACATCGAGCGTGTTTGAGTGAGTTGGAGGCAGTTTCAAGGAGCGCGGCGCATATACGCAGGGGCGTGGTGCACACAAAGCCGACCCTCCGTTCAAGTTTTCAATGGGCACGACGCACACCCAGGGCGTGGTGCATTGGGTTTTGTGCGTGGCACACACAGTCGAAGGGCTGAAACAGTGCCAAATCACTTGAAATGTTTTCTGAAGCCCATCACATTGAAAGATATCACAAAGGCACCCACCCTCACACCATCATCAACGGGTAGCCTAATCACAGTACACACTGCAGTCACGACATCACATCATTCGTCAAAGTATGAGATGGAGACACAAAGTGACTCATCCTCGAAAGAGAAGGCTCTTAGGAGACATCACACGAGTGGCAAACATGTCAGGGATGAGCCCACCACCCTCATTGAATTACAAGCATGCCCTCTTTCCATGTCATGTTTCCAGCACCTAGCATGTTTTGAATTTTGTCAAAGGGTGGTAAATGTTAGAGTTCATCATGAGCTGGCCCATCTATTTGTGCTTCATCTACATGGAGGTCAGTCTATCTTGGTCAGGGTCACCTTCACATTGACACCCAAAAATATATAAGTGGCAACAGTTATACCAAATGTTGGAGAATAGTGGCATAAGAAGAAGAAGGTGGATAGGCAACACTATGAGCCTTACATTAAGGGCAGATTCTTGAGTCAGCTCACAAGAGTCTTTCCCTTCAGATACTTGAAAGATGAGTATGCTCCACTCATGGAATTGATCATGAAGTACTTCAGCTGTGAGGGGAGGTTCTCTTGACTATATGCCTATCACATCCGGTTGCTCATGCACTTTACCAGGGTGAGGATGATGAACCTCCCATTTTTCATATGCAGGAACATAGAGAGGATGAACACCTTCATGCTACATAAGACACCTCAGCAGCAGCTTAACAATGTGTATAACTTTGCTTTCATCCAGATTTTGGTAGATCATCAGTTTGGATTGCAGGGCATTGGTTGGGAGGACTTCATCTCCCATGAATTTTTCAGCACATCACAAGTACTATCAGAGCTAGAGCAGGAGATGGATGGTCGTTCTCATCAGTATGAGCATCATGAGACCACTAACATGCCAGTTTTTGTTACATATCAGAGAGGAAGTAGGCACTTGTTTGCAGCAGCAAAGCGAGTGTTATCTCCACCCAAGGTGGAAGGGGCCTCACTTCCGGCATCAACGACACAGGTACAGGACAAGGGCAAGAGGCCCATTCATGATGAGGGGCCATTAGGTGAATAGGAGACTAATGTCATCCTCATTTAGGATGATGAGGCAGAGGCGGAAAACGCCCGACTTAGGATGACCATTCAGGATTAGAACACGAAGATCCAAGACTTGTCACTCAATGTAGAGAGGGCCAGATGGATCATCAATTATCTAGAGTAGAGGAACAAGTAGTTTGAGGACCAACATGCAATCATGGAGCTGCAAAGCATCCATGAGAATCAACAAGCTGCCCAGCAAAGCAAGATTGAGCTCACTACCTTGGAGCAAGAGATCAACAACGACCATGAGTCCTAGTTAGAGCGGATCAATATCCACCTGGAGATACTGCCAGAGAAGGCCAACAGAGACAAAACCATACTGAGGAGGATGGCTTGTCATTACAGGGCACGGAACATGAGTGCAAAGGCCGGAATAAGGAGCTTGAAGGCCAAATTGAGCAGAGCAACAAAAGAGGCAAAAGAGAAAGATCGGCTTCGAATCTTGGCTGAAGCTTCTGTGGCCCAGTATAGTGTCTCTTAGAGAACCTCCAGCCCAAATTTCGAGAAATTTGGGACAATTTTGGTCACATGGAAATTTTTTGGTCACAAACATAGGTTTTTTCTCCCTCTGCGACCCGCCACTGGCGCGACACGTAGGATTGGGTGCTCCAAATGACAAATGGCTTGTATTTTTGGATTTACCGTGCAAAATCATGACTACTGGCACTCGGGCAAGAAATTTGGGCATGATTTGAGTCTCCAGGAGGTCAAAAGCACCCAAACAATGGCCTCACTGCCCCTAGTTTGACACACAGGAAGCAGTCTTGGGAGAAGTAAGATTTGGAGGGCTAAATGAGCACGACATTCAAAAATTTCACTTGGGATGGAAAGTAGATAGGATAGGATTTCTAGCAAGCACACTTGGGCACATTTTGGACTCCTACAAGTGCCCCATAACTGGCCCCAAAGTGGCACGGCGCATATACGAGAAAAGGCCAATTTCACCTCTATTTCGTGAAATTTCGATTCGCGACTTTTCATAAGTGGGCCCTCTCATCTACACTTCACTTTTGTAGCACCAAAGGTGGAATTTAAATTATTTTCACTCTAGATGGGCTTCTATCCAAGTGGCAAAGGAAGGCAAAGAGTCACCCAAGCCATTTGTCATGTTTTCGACGCTGCACCTGTAGCTGATGTTTGGATCTCCACCTTCATTTTGTAATGATTCGAGTAACTCCCCAACCCTTGGGCGTTCTATCTCTTCATGGCACATTCTATATATTGTATCCAAACTATTTGGAAAGGGTTGGTTGGCTTGCAACTTCTAGGAGACTGTGGGAAAGAAACTTTGTTTCTTCATTGTACATTTTTACAGAGGATTAATGAAAGGCAGTGGCTCTGTTTCATGAGATTCATGTGGTTGTGAGTGTAGAAAATGTGTCTCTTATGTTTCATATGTATCTTGTTATGTTTCATAGTTCATTTCATATTCATTTCCAATGAAATTTTCTAAGTTAGATAAGGTAGAATTCAATTTTATTGCTCTGCCTGTGGGAAACTTTCATGTTCAGTGTTCGTTCTTCTGTTGAAAAGGATTCATGTTGTCCATTCCCTTTTCACCCTCCTGATCAATCTCTCCATTCCGCACTATCTTAAACTAAATTACTAGGCTTTCCGCCTATCTTGCCTCACAAAGTAATTTGTGCCTTTGTATTAAATTCTTTGTTCATTGACATCCATTGGTCTCATACCATCCCAGAAACACAGCCATTCATAAAAATCACTTCTTGTATCCATATTCACTTACTAGCCTAAGAAAAATATTTCACTGTAAGTCATCTCAAGCCATTTTGTTCATATATTCACTGAGTGTGACTCAGAGAGAGCCCTCTCCTGTTCTGGTAGGGCTAGCTACCAGACTGAGCTTGGTTTGTGGTTACCCTGAATTTTGCCTTCCTTCAGCCTAAGGTGGATTTAGGTGCTAACAATGACAAAAGAACAAGAATTGTTGTTTCATAGCTCGAAGATGATATCATGATGGACGAATTTGAAGAGTATGAAAAGGGTTACCAAAATGCCATTATGCAGGTCTAGAAGCAGTAGAATTTGAGAAGAAAAAATGTTGGGAACAATCATGCAAAGAAGGATACAACAACCAAAATTTCAAATAACGATGTGCCAAGTAGTGGTATCTAGAAAATATGATTCTACTAGAGACAATGTAGACAAGAAACATCTAGTGCCTAAGGAGGTAGATAAAATGCATAATCATTTTAATTTTCGGATTTAACTTGCTAAAATCAAGATTTTTATTTGTGAGGTCCCTATACTACTAGTGTAAACCCTTATTATTATTAATACAACCTCCTTATTATATTTTTGTGCCCATGTAGTCCCCATATTGTTATTATTGTGCCCCATAGAAGCCCACTATTGTTATTTCTTCACCCTTACATTATTATTGTTATGTCGGCTATGATTATATTATGACCCCTTAGATTCCTATATATAGAAAGGAGGTATTTTCATTTGTATCATCCAAGAATTGTTCATTTGTGTAATGTAAAGGAGGTTTCCCATTTTAAGAGACTTATTTTGAAGGTTTTTATCTATCTCTTCTATCTTTTTGTGAGCTAGTTTCATAACATTTGGGATCAGAGCTTTGGATTCTAGTGTTTTGCTACTCCAAATAGGTCATCATGGAATTTTTGATACTAAGTTTCAGAAGCCATTTGAGAAGGAATTGGTATGAACCTTGGGTCTAAATTTCAGATCTTTTATTACTATATTGTTTGAGATATGATCTGAGACAGTTAGGGTTTTTGCAAGCTCCATAATTTCATCTCAAATAGCTCATCGTGGAATTTTCACCATAATATTTTTTCTACGAAGGTTCAGATTGTGAAATTAAAATCCATTTGAGTTGAAAGCTTGTTGAAGCTTGGGTCCAAATATCAGATCTTGTCTTGCTATATGTTCGGAGATATAATCTGAGGAATTTATGGTTTTTGCAGACTCCCGAATTGTATTATAAACAGGTGAGTGTGGGAAAATCGTCATAGATTTCTCTTTGAAAAAAAATTGAAATATCGTAAGAAGTTACAGAAAGAGAAAAGATGATAGTTTTCTATATATATGTTTTAGATCCAAAGGTCGAAATAGTGACACGCGGCACATCATACAAGTTCACTCTACTGAAACATTATATAATCAACTCATCCTAGGAGATTAGTCATAAATCTTTCTTGGAGAATCAAATTCTGATCATACTTGTGGGGTTAGAAAGAGGACTAAAGGGCTATTGCAGGAGACAATTTTAGAACTTGGAGATCTGAAAGTACAAAGTTAGTTTCAAGATCAAGCTCCTAAAATCAAGAAAATGTGATATGAGGAAGTTTGATGGAAAGGATCCGGTAAATTGGATACTACAAATGGAGAAATATTTTGATCTACATGAAGTGAAACTGTTACAAAAGGTATGTATTACATCTTCATATTTAGAACCAGGTCAATTTTTATTGTATAAATAGCTTTGTTCTTGTAAATCACTTGTTACGTGGTAAATTTTCACAGAGGAAATGATAGCACATATGAGGATACAAAGAGAAACACCTTCTTTAGCCAATTGATAAATCTCAAACAAAAGTGTTCAATGGCAGAGCACATTAAGGACTTTCAACAACTGAATATAAGGGAAAAGGATATTCTAGAGAAGCAGAGGATTGACGTCTCCATAGGGACTTTAAAGGATAACATTCAACACGAGGTTAGTCTTTGCGAATCTGATTCATTGGAGAAGGCATTCAGGTTGGCAAGAAAAGTTGAAAGAAAAATTATGGAAACAAGGAAGTCTACCCCTCACAACTATAAAGATGGAAGTGTTGTTTCTTATAGCCTTCCAAAACCTACAAGGTTTACACCACAACAATTGGAAGAAAAAAGAGTAAAAGGGCATTGTAACAATTGTGATAACAAATACATTAAAGGTCATAAGTGTGTGGAGAAGAAATTATTTTACATTGATCGTGACGAAGAGGAAGAAAATGATCAAGGAACATCAAAAGAAGAGTATATACATCAGGAACCAATCCCAGAGAAAGAAGAAATGAATCCGACCATATATTGTAAAACATTGGCAACAATTACGACTCCTCAAACTCTCAAGATAGAAGGACATATCAAGAAGAAAAATGTTCAAGAAGTTAAAGATCACATCGAGAATCAAGAAATGAATTCAACCATATCTTGTAATGCATTGGTAGAAATGATCCCTCCTCAAACTCTCAAGATAGAAGGACATATCAAGAATAAAAAAGTTCAAGCAATGAAATATCACATCGAGCATCAACAACAAATTCTCCAACTTTTAAAGGATAACACCACTTTGCTGTAGAATCGAATGAAATACCATGCAGATCAACATCACAGCTAAAGAATTTTTGATGTAGGTGATTGGGTATCTTTAGGGCTACATCCATACAAATGAATGACCCTCAAGAAAGTTATTTATGAGAAGGAAATGTTGACAATACTACATGTACTTAATAAATGACGACCTTACTTAATGAGAAGACACTTCATGGTAAAAACGGATTATGATAGTCTTAAATACTTTTTAGAACAAATATTATCTTTAGAAAAATAGAAAAAATGGTCACAAATATGTTGGGTTATGACTTTGAAATCATCTACAAAAAGGGGAAGCAAAATGTCATTGCAGATGCACTCTCATGAAAGGATGAGGATGTGGAAGCATTGTTTTGTTTTATTTGTATTATCCAACCAAATTTGATAAATGAAGCAAGGGATGAATGGAAGAATGACGAGAAAGGAAGAATCATAATAGAACCTGAAGAAATCACACAAACAAGAAATCGACAACTACGACATCGATCAATTTCAAAGTATCTCATCATGTGAAAGAACTTACACACTGAATATTTCACATCGGAGGATGAGAATTTTATACAGAATCATCCAGAACTACTCAAGTGTTGAGGATAACACTTTTTTAAGGAGAGGGGCATGTTAGGTCCCTATACTACTAGTGTAAACACTTATTGTTATTAGTAAAACTCCCTTATTATATTTTTGTGCCCATGTAGTCTCCATATTATTATTATTGTGCCCCATAGAAGCCCACTATTGTTATTGTTGTGCCCTTACATTATTATTGTTATGTCGACTCTGATTATATTATGACCCCTTAGACTCCTATATATATATATAAAGGAGGTATTATCATTTGTATCATTCAATAATTTTTCATTTGTGTAATGTAAAGTAGGTTTCCCCTTCAAAGAGACTTATTTTGAAGGTGTTTATATATCTTTTCTATCTTTTTGTGAGTTGGTTTCATAACATTATTTCTCTAGATGAGCTGCTGAAAAATGACCAGTATAGGGATCAGATTTTAAAATATTTGAAAATTGACAAGTGTTTTGATACCATCAATATGGCGGATGGTCATCCTTCCATCATATTTGGGCCAAAGATACATGACAGGGGGCAAGATGATGAAGTTCCTCCTTTCCTATATGAGCTTAAATGTATATGATCAAATTCTTCATAATTCTATGTTGGATTCAAGGAATACCCATAATTTAATGTCAAAAGTAGTCATGGAAAGGCTTGGACTTGATATCACTAGAAAATACAAAGATATTTATTCTTTTGATTCTATCAAATTGAAGTGTTTGGGAATGATAAAGGATCTAGCAGTTTCCCTTGTAGGAATTTACAGGGTAAGTTCCTCAGAAAGAACACCAAAAGGACACCGCTCACAACCAGATCTCAAATCAATACACCAGTATTTTTGACGTGGTTAAAACCCTCAAAGAGGGAAACAGTCCATGGCCTGCACCAACGTGGCTACTACAGGCAATTTATTAATAAAAGAATGAAAATTTACATAAGCTTCTCTCATGTACGGTTAACCTACAAATGACCCTCCATGCGCTTTAAAT
>APFE031708773.1:17749-39459 GCA_000404065.3 Pinus taeda
CTGATTTTCCAAGATCACACTAAGGTGCAGGGAAAAGAGCATACGCATGAGAAAAAAAACTTCCTTTCTGTTTCTGATTTGCCCAGATCGCACAAAGTCGCAGGGCAACGAGCATACGCAAAAATGAAGGGTATAGATCTGGTAATAAAAAAAGCTAAATAAACAAAAATCGAAATAACCAGAGAGAAAAATAACAGTAAACTGCAGATAAACATTGTATACCTCCAGATCTTAAAAATGACGTAGATGGGGCTACCGTAAACCTTTTCGCGTGAAATGAAAGGGGTTCCTCACTGGAACAGATGCTCCGAACACAACAGAGTAGTCCTCTCAGCCCGAAAGCAGTCAGAAATAGTAGATCTAGGAAACGACAACCGCATGTAGTTCTACCGGCTTCAGATTTGGATCACCAACGGACGCAACCCTCAAATAGCTCTGATACCATGTAGAAATTTACAGGGTAAGTTCCTCGGAAAGAACACCAAAAGGACACCGCTCACAAACAGATCACAGATCAATACACCAGTATTTTGATGTGGTTAAAACCCTCAGAGAGGGAAACAGTCCACGGCCTGCGCCAACGTGGCTACTACAGGCAATTTATTAATAAAAAGAATGAAAATTTACATAAGCTTCTCTCATGCACGGTTAACCTACAAATGACCCTCCATGCGCTTTAAATAGAATTCATGGACCAATCGGGTGTCAAGCCACGGATCAAGTGTCGGTAATACCGAGGAGAGAATGAACCGTCGGATCACTATATATCGTGACCGTCGGATTGTAAGTTACAAAATGTACAACGGTAAAGAAACACACTTTACCTAACTCTATACCTAACTCTATACTAGACCAAGTTGAACTTAACTATTTCCTATGTGTCGGAATATCCTAACATCCCTAACCCAAATTCCTTCTAAATGCATAGTAATGGATATTGTAGTGGCAAATATAACTCCTAAATTTTTTATGCTCCTATCCAGGTCATGGATAGAAAAATTGCAAGGAGCAATGTATACCAACATGCCATACATCACTGTTTCAATTTTTGGTGGAAAAAATAGGAGACTTTACTAGGAACCATTGATGCAATACATTATCAGTAGAAAGGAGAAGTCTATAAACCACCCATTTTATGCAACACACTCTGATTTAGATTCTTTTGTTTTGTTCAATGATAGTTGTCGCGAAGAAGAGAAGACAAGTTCAATTGTAACTATAGAGTTGAAAAGAGAATAAGACCAAAACCATGACAACAAGGAAGATAAAAATAAGGAAAACAAGACAAATGATAATAAATCCAAAGATTTGGAGGCGAAAAAGGGTGAAGAAAAAGGGAATAGTCACTTTGAAGTATGTATTTTGATGGGGCAGCAAGTATAGAAGGTGTTGGTGCAAGCGCATTGATCATCGGCCCAGTAGTAGGAAAGACTAAGCTCTTCTCTACAAGTTGGTTTTTTATTACACAAACAATGTAGCAAAACATGAAGCACTACTTTTTGGTTTACAGACTTTGAAAAATTTAGGGGCTAAAAGGATAATAGTAGTTGGAATTTCATAATTAATTATCAAGCAAATCAAGGGTGAGAATCATACAAAACACTCTCGGATGTACGCTTATCATAATGTCGTCCCAGATTAGGTAATATATCTAAGCTACAAATATATGAAATGGTTCCAATATACCCAATAACTATAAACAATCCCAAGAGAATTAAAAACACAAAATATAGAAATGCTTCTCTTTATTAATCAAACCCTTGAGGTAGGGAAATGCCATACAATCACTCCTTAAGGAAGGAGAACACTCCACAATCCATATGCTTTCCAATACAATAATCCTTCACATATCTCAGTGAGGAGTCTCTAGCCTCTATATATGATCCATACATAAAATACCATGGTTTTCTCAATACCATATATCTAATACCACGGGCTTACCTTATAACTATGGAACATCCCATTATTACATTGTTCCCTTGGGTACTATTGGCTTGATGGGGCCTAACCCAGGTTCAGAGTTATTTAGCCAAAAAAATCCCTGTACTACTGGCCCTTTTGACAACAATTGGGAGAGCATGGAGAGAGGTTTCACCCGAAGCAGTATGGGGGGATGCTGGAACCAAGTTTCTGCACCCTTGAGATTTCTAAGGGGTCAATTTAGTCCAACTTTGAATACCTTCACACAGGTCACTCATGCACTTTCCAAACCTGTGAGGCCTTCAGGCCCTATTATATTTTCCTTTACGCAACCCTAACTAGGGGTTGAGGAACTTTCACACTGCTAGAGCAGTGATCTGTGTTATTTCCCCAAGTTACACTGCAGATCTTACTTATTTCATTATAACAGTTAGTTATCTTCACTTAAATAGATAATTTATCTTATATTCACTTATTCAACTCCTCCATATAAGTTCACACAACATATAAATAGTAAACTTGCAATTCATACCCAATATATTTCAATGCATAAAACAACAAAAGATACATAGAAATAATAGAAAACTTCTCTTTATTAATTCTTCAATCGGTTATAGACTCAACTTGCCCTGCGCACTCAGCTGTAGGGGTCCAGACACTCATGTGTGGACTACTAAGCCTCTACACACTCAGCTACAGAGGCTTATCCTACTCTATGACCCAACAACATGACTTTACACCTTTTACTCAATGCTTCCTCACTAGATCCTCTATCCTCTTCTATTCCTTAGGTTAAATGTATCTTTACACTTAGAGCCTCGATCTATTTATACAATCCCATGTTCCGCGGACCATGGGTAGAACTCTCAAACAGACATTACATTACAAAAGTAAGGTTGGACAACCCTATGACTTAATTACAACTTCACACTCTGCGCCCACAAATCGCGGAGTATTTACATCGGACTTAGTCAAAACTTGGGCTTCAAGCCCCAAAACTTGCCTTGGCGGATCCCACACCCAACAAGCCCCCAACACAAACATCATGACTAGCCCTTGAGTGACTCTGTCAGTGCGGAGATCTTCGTGTGGAGACCTCCTAATTCTGCTTGGACTACTGCAAGGTCAGTAGCACAATGAGCAATTGCCTACTATATCTCTTGTATGTGTTGTTTTGAGACCGCGTTGTCGAAACGAATTCCCTATATTTTTCTCCTATGTTCCCTGCATCTGTTTATAGCCTAGCACATCCTTTCAGCTACCTAGAGCACTAATACTTTGCTTCTATTGGCTAGTCAGATAGCCAAGCCAATCATGTATGGCTTCAACTGACTGCCATTCACTCTACCTTGGAAAGGTTCTCAATTTACCTTTACCAACTGCACCATGACTCCTTCTGTGATCTCCTTAATAACATACAGTCCCAACCATTGAATTATGAACTTTCTCAAGAATTTATCAAACTCACTATCATATAGTAACACCAAATCATTCACCTTGAAGGTGTGCAACTAAATATGTCGATCATGTTAGGCCTTTTCGCACTGCTTTTGTACCTACTAACGGAATCCAACTAAAAACCATTCCTCTTTGAGTTCCTCCAACTACACGAGCGTCTCCTCTAGCGCTTTGTGGTTCATCATACCTGTGAGTGTTGCTATGCATTGACTAGGCATGATATACTCCATGGGCATTATGGCTTCCACTGCGTAGACCAGCGGGAATGGTGTCTGTCCTGTCAGTTTCTTGCATGTCATCCTATAAGGCCATAATACTACACACACGTGTAGGTCCCAATCACTTCCCTGCGTGTTGCATACTTTGGTCAGCACAGTCTCTAGTATTTTGTTAAATTCTTCTATTGTCCTGTTGGTTTGTGGGTGATACTATGTGCTTTTTTTATGATACACCTGAAACTCTTTTGTTCATGTGCTGATTGTTTCACTCAAGAAATGTGTACCATGATCACTCATCGATATCTTCAGACATCCAAATCACATCAATACATGTTAAAACAGAAAATTCACAGTCGTGGCATCTGTGCAATCTTTTACTAGTTGTTCTTATGCTCAATGAGTTAGGTACTCTATCATAGTGATAATGTATCTTCCGCCCATTTTTCCTTGAGGTTTGATAGGTCCTACAAAGTCAATAGCCCATTTTTCAAAGGGTTGCAACTTCATTTGCATATTCAAAGGCATCTTGTCCCTCGGTGATGGTATACATGTTCTTTTACATACATCATAGGCCTTGCAATGTGCTTTTGAATCCTAATGAAGGGTTAGTCAACACAACTCAGCGTGGAGAATCGTTTGCATAGTTTCTCTCCCTTCATAGTGTCCTCCCGCAATGCCTCCATGTGCATCCACCAGGATATTGCGTCATTCAAATTCAGGTACATACTTTCATAGTATCTCATGATTGCCCATCTTATATAGGTTCCCTACAATGAGAGAAAAATCTGTTGCGTGCACCACCAGTTCCTTCTTCTATTGGATGGAGTATTCTTTTAGTGTAGTTCCAGTTGTGAGAAAGTGGATTATATCTTCAAAGTGTCCATCTGCTATGTGCATAGCAAAGAGCTGTGCATTAGGTAATCCTTCCTCTAGACTAGTAAGTTCCTCTACTATCTCAATGTGCGATAGGTGATATGGTCCCACGTTTCGTCACCCAGGCTTCACAATGACCTCAAAGTCATATTATTGGAACAATAGAAGCCACTTGCATATGCGCCCCCCCAACACAGGTTTATTGACCAAGTATTTTAGCATGGAATGATCTGTGTACATCTTGAAGTCTCCCCCTCACAAATAGTGTCTATATTTCTAGAGCATGTACACCATAGCTAATCCCTCGCATTTAGTGGTGAAATAGTTATTTTTTGCTTTAGACAATCTGCGACTCACAAACGTGATAGGGTGATCCAAGCCCTCTCCACCATCCTGTGTTAGTATTGCTCCTAGCACTATACACGATGCATCAACATGGACATGAAACTCCTCGTCCCATTTTGGGAAGACCAAGATTGTCACAAAGGCCATCTTTTCCTTTCAGTACATCGAGGATTTTCTTACAGTAATCATTCCAGTAGAACATGACATATTTTTTAAATAGCTTCTCCATCGGCACAGTGATCTAGGCGTAGCTTTTGATGAAATTCTTGTAATACCTCGTATGTCCTAGGGCAGTGTGAAACTATTTCACACATTGTGGTGCTTCCAAATTTAGTATCACCATAATCTTTGTGGGGTCTACCATCAGTCCGCGTCTACAAACCACATGTCCTAACAAGTTCCCAAAAGGAACGAGGAATGTACACTTCTTGAGGTTCAGTGAAATTTGGTGTCTTTGGCTGGTATCTAGCATCAAGCGTAATCTCACTACATGGTGCTTAACAAACCCAAATACAGTCCAATCATCATGATAAACCTCCAAGAACTTGTGGATATATTCCTTGAATGCTGCAACAACTACACACGAAAATATGGCTAATGCGTTCTTCAACCCAAATGGCATAACAATGTATTGAAAGCAGCCCCACTGAGTCACGAAGGTTATCTTGCTCCTATCTTCTAGCATGATTTTGATCTGGTGGTACCCTGAGAACCCGTCAGTGAAAGAATATGCTTCCTGCCTACCGACATTTTCCAATACTTCATCTGTGAACAGAGTTTGGAATGGGTCATGCACACACATGTCATTCAATTTTTTGAGGTCCACGCATATTCTTATCTTTCCCTTCTACTTCTTTTCTTGTACCACCATAGGGCATACCTAATCAGATTCTTCTACTTGCACAATGGTTCATTCTGTGAGCATTTTTTATAATTTTACATGGACCTTCTCCTTATATTTCAAATTCAAGCAGTAAGGCCTTTGCTTAACTAGCTTCACTTAGGGCTTTAATGTGATCCTCATCATTCCTAAATATCTGATGGTTCCTCTTAAGTCTTTGATCTTGATCGAGAATAAGTCCTGGTACTTGCGGAGTAACTCAATGACCTTATCCACCATCACGTCATCCCAGTAGTCACTAAGTGTTGCATACTTAGGTTTAGCCTTTGTACCAATGTTCACTTGCTTTGTCTTTACCTGCACGTTTATGTGAGGGTCTTCAATCAGTGATCCTTGAACCTCACGATGGCCTTTTATTTCTAGAATGTTTATTTTCCATGGATCCTCATTATCTTCTTCAGCCTTTACCTTATAACATTCTAGTGCATAGCTCAACTAAGGAGCCCATTCAGGCTGAATCGATTCTATTGGCTCCTACGGTATCCTAAAAATAATTGCTTTTACTGTTGGTAGTGCGTCATCAACAGTGTCCCACCAACGATCCTCAAAAGTGAAGTTTAGCAAGAACCCTTCGTACAGGATATCCCATTCACCCGTCCCATGGAGGAGCTCTGTCTCTATATACCAGTTCATTGGTATATCATCCGAGGTATTACAGAACAAGTGCACCCACTCAAATTGTGGCTCTTCTCCATAGACCTTTCTCCACTTGTCCAGGTGCGCATGCAGATCATCCCATATGTCAGACTTGTCTGTTAGTCACATCTTAGGCTTCCCAAACTATATGTGCATCATTCTCCTGCATTTATGCCTGTTCTCAAAGCTTCCTTCATGCACACCCCACCACCTCGCGGGGGTAGCATGCAATACCAACTTCAAATATTAAAACTGTTGTTTTTCCAGCACCTCCCTTTCAAATCTATCCAAGAAGGCGTCTACCTCACCTAATCCATCATAAGTAGGAAAATCTCTCATTTCTGTCGATACATAGCACAGTGATTTTTTCATCATGCTACAGTTCAGCATGGTTACCTCATGTAACCAGTTTTTCCATCGCTCTATCTCTTCATCTGAATCCGACGTACAGGATCTTTTGCGCTCCCATGAGATCCGTGCATCTGTGGTGGGATTTACCCAGTCTTGTGCTCACGTGGTTATCATGTAGATGTAGTCCAAATAATCATCACTTTCATAGTCATGCATCGGCTCAGTATAGCGCAAGCCTTCCGCAAGGTCCAAGGGTGAAACTACACAGAGAGACTTCTTCTCAAAAATCATCTTGCGCTTCTTCAAATTTATCACCCCATTCATGTTAGTGGCCTAATTGATTCCTAAGAGCGTGAGGTAGGGATTGCTATCATCAAAAATATCTATCACTTCAAATCTTGCTGGCGTGCTCGCTCCTTCAATATCCATAGAGATCCCCTACAATCTTCCCATAGGTATTATGTTTTGTTGCTTCGCCATTCACAACTACATAGGAGACCATTGCAGTGTAGGCCTTCCCATGTGCTCCCATGTCTGCTTCAGCAGAATGTTCGTGTCCAATCCTAAATCTAGAATTACCTGGTCCATCTCATAGTCTCCAATCTGTGCGCTCAACCTCATCTCTCTTCCCATTCTTCTTGCATGCTTTCCAATCTTCTGGACTATGCATGGTTCTCCTGGGGCAGTACTATCACATCGGTTAATGAGTTCTTGCAACCCCTTTATTGCCTTACTATCACAAAGTAGCTTCATGCATGTTTCTAGGAACATCATAAGCATAGATGGGTCAATTTCTAGCTTTGTTCTATCTTTGCTTCTTGAAGTGGAGGCATCAGCAAAGCTCTTCTTAGCTTCCATGAAGGTTTCCTTAGTGTGCAAATCAAACTCTAGTTCTTTCATCGGAGCCCTGCGAACCCAGGTACTACCTTCCAGTTGTTTTCCTTTATCATCTCTCATCCTAATTACACTTTGGAGCACAATGTTCACATTTGGATCTTCCTCGTGCATCTCAAACTTCATCATCTGCAGGTTTTGAGTGGGTGGAGATTGGAGTGCTCCCTTGTCCTACAGCCAAGATAAAAGTGTAGGACAACCCTCTGTCCTGTGATCAAACAAGGTACAATATAGACATGATGGACGTGTTGGATTTGTACAATGATAGGAATAATGTCCTATCCCTCCGTAATTGTAGCATATTAGCTGTCTGCGACCTCTTCCAGGTCCTCCTCCACCTCACCTCCTCCATGCCCCCAAAATCTAGTTCACACCACTCTTGCATTCTAGTCAAGGGGCTGTGTTTCAGCCTGAAATCTGTAGGTGGGAGTCCTATCCATCATCAACTCATAGCTTCTATACGTGCTCTCATCATGTCGAATCGATCTACAAAAATTACAAAACAATTGTCGTGAATTCTATGTGTACTTATGTAACAAATGGTAGTTGTCCTATTTGACAAATCGCGCACCACAAAATAGGTGTCATGCTAGGACCTGCTTGTGCCTCTGATCTTAATGGAATCAACCCTCCTCCTGCTAGGTAATTCACAAACATAGGGAAATGGTCCTTATCATGACCCTAACCCTTGCATTTTACGCACCATACTTATTTGCTCACTTTTGGGCAAGCTGTCCTGTTTTGTTTCAGACTCTGCATCTCAAGGCATAAGTTTTTCAACTGCGCATGCATCTACTGAACTCCTAGGTTAATATCCTATATCAAGGTCTCATGCAGCGTCATCATGATCTCCCAAGCCTTTGCGTGAGTTGTTTTTTAGACTCCGTCTTATCAGCTCGCACAGTCGAATTCACCAAGTTGCAGAAGATGGTTCTCGTTGCCAAAATTCAATATTAATTATCCTTGGAAGCAGACAAAGAAAAAGCCCTCATTCAAAATCAACAAATTTAAAAAGGGAATTAGAAAACAAAGTTTGTAATAATGTGTTGGAGCATAATTGGCAAAGAATATTGCAAAGAGGATTTCATCAAATGGTGGCGGTGCACTCATCATTGATTATGGACAAATATGGAAGGCACCCACTTCTAATGATTGCTGCAGGAGGAATGTGCATAAGCTACTTCATTATTGGATCATTTTACATACAGGGAAATTTTTATGGGTCTTCTCTTCTACTACTTGCAAGAAAATTATCATTAATTGGCCTTTTGGGTTATATTGCAACATTTTCGATGGGCATGGGTTGAATTCCATTGGTCATAATGTCTAAGATATTTCCTTTGAATATGAAGTGTATTGTTGGCAGTTTGGTGTCTCTCACAGCTTGGTTTGGTTCATGGATTGTCACCCTCACTTTTAATTCTCTCTTTTCTTGGAGTTCTACAACTTCCTTCTTTATATTTTGCATATGGCTCTCCTGAAGTTCATATCATCACACTCTGTGGCATCCAAGGATCGTATATAATCTCTGTACCTGTGGCTTGCATCTATGATTATAATGGTTCGATTTGTTTTGAAGTTCATATGGTTTGAGGCTTGTATGATTCGTTAACTAAACTCTGCAGTTTCTCGTATGGTTCAACCCTAAGCCCCTCTGTAATAGGTATATATCTATATATATGCATCGTATCAATGTAAAGACTCGCTTGAATCAGTTACTTGCTGATTCTGAAGTCGATCTAGAAACATCTCATCTCTACTCTTGGTGAAAGATCTTTCGAAGGCCAGCCCGAGAAGCAAACGGTGTCACAGTCTCCACAGTGTCTCGACATCTTAGGTTAGTCACATCTCTGTGGAAAGGTTACTTGCTCTTTGTGGATGGTCTCATTATATATGGGTCCCAGTGCTTCGCATTTAGCTCAGCGAAATATCATCTATGGCTCTCGCATTTTACTATATCATGGCATCTATGGTACTCTCATTTCTCTGTATCATGGCTCTCGCTTTCCATTGTCACTTGGCATCTCAATGGTATGATCACAACCACAGTATATTGGCTCAGAGACTCAACTCTGGTATTCATATGGTCTTGATGGGCAATCTCTCGATTGGGCGTATACTCTCTACAATTTGATACACAATATGTTGTCTCTGCGTTATGGTCACAGTGATATGTATGGAGGTCTCAACGCTGTTCTGCGATGGGTGTATTGTTTCTACAGATCTATGCTAGTAGCTATATTCATATTGCTAGGTCAAAAGCTTGTTTTCAAAATTGGAAACCGGGAGGTGTGCGGCGCATAGGAAAAGTAGCGCGGCGCGTTGGGTGAAGTGCGTGACGCACTGGGTAGGCGCGCTACCCACACAAAGACAGAGTTTAAAAAACGTTTTCTTGCACCCAGTTTCATGCAAAACGCCTCAATCAACTTGCAATAGGAAATGTCTTTGATATTCAACCACCTGTATAGATCACAAAAGCCTTGATTTGATCAAGAATGGTTGCAAATCATTGCAGAGGCTTGATGTTTTGAAATGTCAGAGCATGAGTTCGACTGGTATAATTTCCCTTGCAAATGGATGTATAGTCTTGTGGCAACTAAGCTTAGCCTATTGCGTCCCTGTCACAAATGCTCTTCTTGCAAGCTTCGACGAATATGACAGCCTGCAGTCGATGCAATTTGATGGCTGTGAAGTTTCTAGCTCAGGTTTGAAGTCGTTTGGGAAAAGCTGCAAGTCTCTGATGGAATTGAGCTTAAGCAAGTGTTCTGGGTGACAGAGGAAGGAATCTCAACACTTGTGGGAGGATGCAGAGAGTTGAAAAATCTAGACATAACCTGTTGCCAATTATAACAATGGTAAAGGAAGCCGATGTGGGGGATTGTCTGTTACACTACTAATGTGCCTGTGGTTTCGAGGAGTGTTAAAACAGAGGTATACTGATTTTATTGTAAATGTAGTAGACTGTGATGGGAAGATGGTCCATCTAACATGTTTGGATGTTCCAACAGAGGAAAAGAAGGTGCCTCAAGAAAGCTCTATGTTGACAAACGAAGTCAGTAGCAGGGAATGCCAGCTAAGCAGTGTAAACAGTTCAGATTACAGTATACATGTTGAGACATTTAAAAAACTTAGCTGATGAAAGTGATGCAGAAAAGTTAAAAGACTTGCTTGCTTGAGTTTCTGTAGGGGATATCAAGAGTCTTGTTCCTCTTATCTTTTCACCAGATCCTGACAAAGCGCATAGAGCAGCAGTTCATAATTTCTTCAAGGCCAATTTAAGTTTTCTTGTGACAGACACTATTGAAGGAACTGATCCTAGCACAAAATGTGTCTGTGTGAGATATTATAATAGATAAAAGGAACATAGAAGGAATAAAATCCAAATTCTATATCACCTCAAAGAGCTATCATCCGAAGTCTGTGGCATGTTGTATTGCAGGGATTCGAGATATAGAGGTCAGACATTCTACAGGAGTCTCAGACCAGGAATACACGGATCAGAAATCAGAAGGAAAGGAAAGGTCTATTTTATTACAGAGGTCTGAGTCATGTAATACAGGGGAAGACTGAGATAGGAAGTCTAGGCAGAGTCCTAGTAAGGGATACCTCATCAAAGCAAGCTAGAGACATATCAATTTTAAGATTGCTCAGTTATCTACAAGGAGCATTGTATTGGTGGACAAGGTAACTATTTTCAAACAACAGGTTTCGAGATTAGCTACGCTAAACAAGAGATTATTTGGAATGAATGTGGGAAATTTCTGTTATGTCAAAGAAGGACTTGTGCTTGGGAAACTTTCGGTTTACGATTAGATTTTCAAATAACAAATGTAACGTGGTAGTCAGAGATCAAAAGTTTAAATTGGAACGTAGATATTCATCACAGCAGAGAACACGTGTCAATTGCCTATGTTTATCTTCAATAAATGGGATTGACACCTGTAAGGCCACCTCTTCATCAGTTATCACTAGATTCGAGTAAAAAATGGAGCGCTATGCTATCTTCAAAAGCGCTGATTGTTTTTTTTTTTTTTTAGTTTTTTTATTAATAATGATAAAACAAATCCCTTGTCTTGGGGTCGATTTGTTTTCCCCTAGCAAAGATTATTTATTGTATTAAAAAATTATTTGTAAGGAGGAGAGAGTTTTGAGAGCGGTGCGTGGAGAAAAACAGAGTTTCATTATACAATTTTTTGACAGAGATTTTAATGGAAATACACAGCTCTGGCTTCTGAGATTCCTGTGGTATGAAATTTAACATTTGTGTTCTCCTATGTCTCATGTGTAGCCTGTGATTTTTTACATTTCATCTCATAATCATTTCTGTTGAATAATTTTAAGTGAGAAAGGCAGAATCCAATTTATTTGCTCTGTCTTGAGGAAGTATTCATAGTTAATGTTTTCTTCTGTTTGACAAGGATCCATCTTTTATGCCCTTGTTGACTTCTCAGCAGTCTTGCCATTCCGTTTATCTCAATTTAATTGTTAAATTTCTTGCCTACCTTACCTCAGGAGATAATCTGTGTTTTTGATTATCTTTCTCTGTTTAAGATGTTCTTAGCCCATGCAGCCCAGAAAACTCCATCATTTATCAGAAACAACCCCTTTCTATCAATTTACTAGCCTAAAATCAACATTCACTATAGGTCATCTCACCCCTTTTTGAAGACTTGTCTGCTGAGATAGACCCAGAGAGAGCCCTATCTTGTCCTCGTAGGGCTAGCTACGAGGCTGAGCTTGGTATGATGTTGCCTCAAGTTTTGCCTTCCTCAGCCTGAGGCAGATTCGAGCGCTAACATTGTTAACCTTTGTTACGACAATGTGTTCCTCAAATGTGGCGTCAATGATGGTACAAACCATTCACTGTGCTATCCATCCATAAAAGTCATATTAGCTTTTCGAATTGTGCATTTCAATCTCTTATCCAACTCCCAAGGAGTCTCGCCAGTAGCATTGTGATCTTTTTCAATCCAATGATTGACTACGCCTTTGACTTCGGCCTACTAAATTCTTTGTTCAGCGCAATTTGGGTATTTGTGATCCCCGCATTCGGATTAACATTAAAATGCTTAATATACCAGGCCAGCGCACGATCCTGTAGAGAGCTGGCCAGTGTCATTTTATTTATATTATCACCTCTCGCTCCCTGCACTTCCCATGCATCTCTTATTACGAACCAAAACTGGTCTGAATCTTCATTTCCTACTCCCTTCAACATAGGAAACTTTATCGTGCTTTCCATATTGAATCACGGTGGTGGCGGAGGTGGTACAGGCGAAGATGGAGGTGAAGGAAATGAAGCTAGTGGTGGTGTGGGTGGGGGTTGGTATGCATGGAATCCTCTACCTTATCAAATTGATCACACTTTGCGGTGAGACCTTCGCAAGCTCTTCCTTGTCCCCTCATGGAGGTGAAATCAAAGGGCTATTCTCTGGTCCCTTACTTCCTTCGTTTCAGTAGGCTTTTCCACTTCCTGTGGCTATGGACATCAAGGTAATTACATAACCCTCTTTTCACACAATAACATTTTAATCCAAGTATTTAGATACTTTACGTGCTTACCTTGTGGTCCTTTGAGAAAGCTTCGCTCTACCTTGTTATAGCTGACTGAAGTATCTACCGCAAACTTAGTAATGAATCCTCCTATAATTTGATCGAGCCAATGATCAATAATGCATGCAATCTTGTCCTCCAATGCTTCCAATTTGGGAACCAACTCTGGGGTCCACATAATAGGATTGTCAAGCGTCCACCTTCTTTGGCTATCTGCTAGCTTCACGATCCACTCGTACAACTCAGTAAGGAAAGATGGGAAGAAAATTTCATGGATCTCTATATACATGTAGAAATCTAACCACTCTTCCTTGCATAGTTGGGATTCATGTTCTCCTGCACTGCAAACTCGTGAATTCTCCTGTTCAACCAACCTTCAATTTCTTTCTTAGTTTGATTCCAATGATATGACATCAAACATCTCTATGCAAATTCTGGTCCCAGCAACAGAACCATTTGTTGGATTGATGGGGCCTGTGTTGGGCATGAAATCCCCCCCGAGGCATGTTTTGGGACTTAAAGCCTAAGTTTTAACCAAATCATTTGTAAAAGCTCCACGAATTGTGGGCACGGAGCACAAAGTCATAATAGAGTGACAGGGTCTCTACCCTTGATTTTGTAAAGTAATGTCGACTTAATAGACCTAACCATGGTCTGCGGACCATGGGATTGTATCAATAGAGCGGGGATCTAAGTGTAGAAGAGAGTATATAGCTGGCAGAAAGAAAAGAAGCATGATGAGTCTAAGAGATTGAGTCAAAGTGCAAAGGGTGTCTTTGGGTTGTAGAGTAGGAGAAGGCTTTGCAGCTGAGTTTACAGAGGCCTAGTAGTCCGCAGTTGAGTGCACGGACCCCTGTAGCTGAGTGGGTAGGGCAGGTCGAGTCCATAACCGATGGAAGAATTAATAAAGAGAATTATACCATATTTCTATGTGTCTTTTATTGTTTAACATATTATTGGGTATAAATTGCAAGTGTACTGTTTATTGGCTGCACGAACTTATATGTGTGTGTTGTATAAATAAATATAACACAAGGCTTCTATTTATGCAAAGATAACTAACTGGTGTAGGAAGATAGGTAAGATCTTAGAGGTGACTTAGGGAAATAGTGTAGAGCATTGATCCAAGCAGCATGGAAGCCCCACAGCCCCCCCAGGGATGTGCGAAGGCAAGTATATCAAGGAACAAAAGCCAAGGAAGTGCTCGAAACAACCTATGTGCAAGGATGAGTAGTTGGGCAGAATCAAATCCTCACACATCTCAAGGGTGCAGAAACTTGGTTCCAGCATCCCCCCCATACTACTTTGGGTGAGACCTCAATCCACGCTCCCCTGACTGTTGCCAAAAGGGTCAGTAGTAGAGGGATTTTTTTGGCTAATTAACTCCAACCTAGGTCAGGAACCAACAAGCCAAGAAATAGTTCCATTGTCGGTATCGGGATCTGCATAGAGATGTTTTATGTCATATCATTGGAATCCGAAAAAGAACGGAATTGAAGATTGGTTGGATAGGAAGATTCATGAGTTCATGGTGTAGGAGAACAGGAACCCACAACTATCAAAAGAAGAGTGGTTAGACTGCTACTTATACAAAGAGATCAACAAAATTTTCTTCGCATCTTTCTCTACTGAGTTATACGAGTGGATCACATAGCTAGCAGATAGCCAAGAAAGTGTAAGCTCAACAGACCTATTATGTGGAATCCAGAATTGGTGTGCAGATCGAAAGCATCAGAGGATAAGATTATGTGCATTGTTGATCACTAGCTTGATCGAATTATTGGAGGATTTGTCATTGAGTTCCCAGTAGATACTTCAATCAGCTATAATGAGGTAGAACATTGCTTCCTCAAAGGGTCATGAGGTAAGTACGTTAAAACTTTGAACACTTGGATTAAATTGCTACTATGTGAAAAATGGGTTATGCGAATAAATTGATGTTTGGGACTACACAAAGTAGGAGAATCTATAGAAACGAAAGTAGTACAGAAATAGAAACTAGCCCCTTGATTTCACCTCTGCCAGGGGGTGAGGAAGAGCTTACGAAGGTGTCACCAAGAAGTGTGATCAATTTTATAAGGTAGAGAATTCCACGCATATCACCCCCACCCACACCGCTTCCAATTTCACCATCTTCACCCATACCACCTCCACCACCACTATGAATTAATATGGCGAGCACGATAAAGTTTCCAGTTTTCAAGGGAATAGGGAATGAAGATCCGGACCTGTTTCTGGGAAAACTAGTGTCTTTTCAATCTGCTAGTCCCACTAGGATTGGCATCTATCCTAGAAACAAACAATCAAAGCAATTTGTGATTTCCTCTATGTATGATAGATAAGAGAGAAGAAAAGGGACCAACCTGGATCTTCCACTTGACTCCTTGCTTGATTTCTCTCCTCCTTGACAGAGTTTGCAACACTTTTCCTATTTATCTCGCTTAGAGAATACCTGTAGAAACGAAGCAACAAAACACCATCAAAGCATCTTGATCCATGATATCATAAGCATTGCAGAATAAAAAATACAATGAGCATGCAATGGAATTTACAAATAACAACATTCACAAATACACGATTGTATGGAGGAAAACTCAAAGAACATTATTAATAATATAAGAGAGGATTACAACCTAGCTTTCTGATCCAGCATCATCCTCCTAGCATCAAAGCCCTCCTCACCTCATGAAAATCAAGATCACCCGACAATACAATGTTCCTTCTCAAAGACAAACTATCAGCGCTTCCTTACAAATTACAAAATTCTAGCCTCTAGATCTCTCACATGAGGGATCCGTTTATAGATATCTGCAAGGGTGTGAGTCACCTCTCGGTTTTTTATTAGTGTCATTCCACTTGTTGTTCTTGGTTCCACTTGGAGATTTCTTGGATTTCTTACTCATCCCTGGGCGAATTCAGAGAGGCAAGTGTCATGGGACAAGTTTCTAGAAGATTCCATGAGCATCCACTTAGCAAAATGTCTCAGACATTTGTCCATTCGCGCTCATTGCAACCCACGGAAGGCCTCTTCAGTATGCACTGCACCTGGCTAGTGTAGGAGTCAGTATGCATCACACCCTCATAGTAGAGCAGTCAGTATGGTCCAGTTTTGGCGAGTTCTGAGTGGCTTTTCAGGTGGAACTTTTGGGGAATGATGTAATCAGTTGACCATGATCCTTTAGGGTATGAAACAACACTTTTAAGGGTAAAATATACCTTGGTTGATCTAAATATAATATTGGGGTTGCAGAGCCCAAATATGTCTATAACAGTTGCCTCCCTAAAGCATGAAATCATAAATCTTTTGATGTTGGGTGAAATGCTTTATCATGAGGGTCAGCGGTATTCGATCTGGAAGGTGACCTGTATAAGATACAATAGAATACATCATCACAATGTAATTTTCCATGATCTAGCTGAGGTGGGCTTTCCCATGCTTAGCTTTATAAATTCATTTTCTTGTACATACAATAGATAAACATCTGCAGTTGCAGACTGGTGATTCTTTATATGTAGAGTCAACATCCCTTATCTTGGATGATCATTTGTACAACTTTTGTGTACATTTGATATCTTTATATTCCTGAATATATCGCAGCTTGGATGGATGAAACTAGATCCGGGGTCTTCAAACTCGTTCAATCTTCGCCCGATGTAGAAGTCGATCCATGTGAAAAGATGTCCTGAAGTCGAACATGGATAGACATTTCCTGATTACCAGCCAATAATGTAAGCTGTTAACAGATGCAAGAGGAATCATCGATAATGATAATTACCCTCAAGGTACTACAATACAAATCATGTGGTGTGAATATATGATCTGATGTCAAACACCATGCAAAATATTTTTGTCAAAGGCCATTCAAGTAAACCTGTTGCCGGAAGTGAGAAACTTACCATTGAGGCATGCAAGATTCAAAGTACTGAAAGGGTTGTTTCTAAGCTAACTTCTTGGATAATGAGCTTATGTTGACAAGAAGTGACCCATCGTAGGAGAGCCTTAATGTGTCCCACATCAATGACATGAAATGAAGAAAATGAGTTTTTGGAGGTGAAAAACGATATGACGTTACAAGGTTCAAGAATGGTGGTCATGAAAAATGGAGGGTGAAGGTATGGCAGTGGATGCGACTTTAACTAGATGGTGAATTTTCTGAATGACTTCTCTTTAACATATCGACGACATTGATATGGATTGGTAGCATTAACCCCAAAAGATGGATGGTATGGAGGACCAATGGTGATATGACCGGTGAATGGAATAACCCAATCCGACTCAATCATGGTGATGGAGTGAAAGTGTCATGTTCAAGAGTGACCTACTACCAATAAAATCCATTCAGTTTTCTTCCCTTTTTCCCCAGTCATTGGTGACCAGTACCTCTTTATTTTTGTCAAGCTTGAGGAGGATAACATAGTCTTGTTGTATAATTTACCCTTCCGGCAAACCTGTCGCTATGTTTTAGTGAGCCTAGCGATAGTGAAACTTGTTCTTGCGTGTGTGGACAAGTTCTTCGCTATTGTTTTAACGAGTTTAATGGTAAGGATAACTCAGTCCTTTTCATGATTAGAGAGGTTGAAAAGGGATCAAAAGGAAACTTCAATAGTTATTTTTCATAGCATAATCCCTTAATTCTGAAAAAGGATAAAATAATATGAAATGGATGATTTTTCGATAACTTTAGCGAGCCGAAAAGACAAGCACTCGAACTTTTTCGTGAGATAATCCCCCAGGTATGAAAAAGATTAAAATATACTGGAGGGATCGCACTTCCAATCACTTTAGAGAGATGGAGAGGCCAATAGCTCGACAATCGTTTCATATTTAATGAGTCTGAAAAGAGTTTAAAGTAGAATCATTTTTTGAGGAACGAGTGGTGTTTAGGGTAGCAACTGGTTTCGGGTAAGCTTGGAACTTCTCAAAACACGGTGATGTGAAGAGGGTGGCTAACAGAACCACTTGTCGCAGTTGCTCCTCAAAAAGGTAAACAATCAAGTGGAAGCGTATGATCAGCTAGAAGGATGGAGGTGATGATAGGAACACAACCAAGGCTCAAAAGGCTAATATTATGGCAATCACAAAGGTTATTTACCGAAGGTGGGTTCATTTTTTAAAGAGCTTGAACTCTGGGGAAACATGTGCTCAGTGGCAGGTTTATTTTTTAATGAGATTGAACCTTGCGTTAACATTGCTCATGGCCTGGTTCATTTGTTAATGAGCTTGAACTGTGGGATAACACATGCTCAACCTATTTTTATGCGAGTTAGAAAAGACAAAACTAAAAAGCTAAAAAGCTAAAAAGCTAAAAAAACTAAAAGCTAAGGAACTCCTAAGGTTAGGTAGGATAGTTTCATCAATAGCTAGACAAAACACTTACTTTGCTTCGTCTGCGGTGTAGACAAAGGTGAATGGTGTGTCAGACCAATCACCTAACCTAAGAAGCTGACAAACTCAAAAACTAAAAAGCTAAAAGCTAAAAATATAAAAAATTAAATATGTCATTTTTTTGCTTGTATAAAAAGGTTTGCACGCCCCTAGACATCGAGAAAAGGAGAGTCTCCAAGTAACCATATGGAAATCATTACAGTTAAGCAGGATTCTTTTTGTCAATGGTTAGAAAAAATACTTCCTTGGCTTTGTCCATCAAATAGACAAAGGTGAATGGTTGTGAGATAACACCTCCAATCACATAACCTATAGGGTAACCTATCTTTCAGCTAGGTTCGTCCGCCTAAGCAGACCAGGGTGCATGCTCCCAATCTTCGTTACATTCACCCAACTACTCACAGTAGTTAGGTGGATGGAATGAAGGTTGAAGAGACATTCTCGATGCAAAAATACCATTTAGGGATGATGTTTGACTTCAAGCTATGCTCGAACTAGAAAATGAAAGCTGGTCAACAGTGACAATTTTTCCTTCATGTGGGAAACACAACACTTGAAAGAGTGTTGAGGCAATAGCTTCCATGTTGTAAACATAGTCACGCCATAGGAGTAGATTGTAATCTAACAGTCCTTGGACTACCATCATGTTCAAGTGAACAATTTTCCTTCTGAAAGTAATCAGTAATTTAGGAAGGATCCCTAATGGTCGATTGGTTCCTTTGTTAAATCCTGACAAATTCCGAGTAATAGGCATAAGCGATGGCGAACCAAGTGCTTTCCAAGAAGTTGAGGAAAGGATACTCACTGAAGCCCCTTCATCTATGATAGTGCCAGACACGATCATTTTTTGTACTTGTACTATGATCCAGAATGGTACATTAGAAGGAAGGTGGGATCTTGCTAGTTAATTCCAATCAAAGGAAGTGACTAGACTACTTGGGGGGGGTACCGAACAAACGGTCGAACTGACCCCTTGAGTAGCAAGAACTGGGGGATTCTCTTCCTATTGTGAAGGAGCTGGTAGATTGCCACCGAGTTCATTGGACTCTGAAGTAATAAAAAGAATTTGAACGGTATCGTTCTCATTTTCTTTGAAAATGGTATCATCTAAAGGTGGACCTTCTGAAGGTAAAACTAGGTCGACTACCATGTTGAACTACTAAATTTGGTCTGATATGGACACAAAAGGTTCACCTTCAATGACAGGTGTTTTGACCAACAATTGAGTTATGTCAGTCGGATTTTCAGCTAGTAAATGACTTGGTGAGAGTTTCTTGTATCCAAGTGGAAGTCATTGTGGTGAAGCAGGATGATTATCCAAGATTCTATTGGCCTCATCCAAAAAGAGACAACGGGGAAGGGTATGGTCCACTTCACATAGCCTACATGGAGTTTTTACCTTTCCTTTCTGTCTGTGAACTTCACTATTACTAGTTGATGGTGCATTGTCAACATGATCAGTAGAGGTTGATGACACCTGATGGTGTGAATGGGGGGACCATTCTCTCAAGATCTGGGGAATGCATAGAAATTATCAATGAAAATGGTCTCCTTTGCAAATTATGCATGGATGTTTGGGAGATTTAGTGTGCAGATTTTCACTAGATGATTCATGGTTGCCCCCTTGCTTAACTGACTTCTTCTTCTTCTCCTTCCCTTTCTTCTTCTTCTTAGTCACCCAGTTACTAGTATCGTCATTTTCACCAAGCGAAGAGCATGAAGGGGAAGGCGAAATAAACGAAGAAGAAGGGGAAGGGTCAACTTCAGTATTAATTAGTTTTTGATTCGATTGCTGAGGAATCAAAGTATTTTGAATGACAGAGGTTGAGAAAAGCCAGACCGGCAAACCAATTGTGATTTCTGCAAGGGATAATGTGGCCATATACGAAGCACAAATATTTTCCCAAGAAGAAAATAGACTAGGATTCCTCTTAAGAGGGATTCCTTGATTGGTGGACTCCATTATCTCAACCTAAGATCAACAAAGGAATAGGGATATTATTCTGAATTTTATAAATTCTAAAGACACGTTGACACAACTTTACTTTTCCAATTTTTAAGAGTCGAGAAAAAGCTAAAGATGACTCTAGTCCCCTTCAATTGTTAATGAGCCTGAAGTGGCAAGTGCTCAGATGGACCTTTCTTATAAGGAGTCAAAAAGGAACGAAAGTGATTACTCTGGAGATCTAGATAGAGGGATTACGAAACCAGTTGCAAAACTGCAATATACCTCTTAGTGGTAAATTATCAATCTTCCCGAATGTTGTGTTCAGTGCATTATGATCCATAGGGCGGTAGACACAACTTCCTATGGATAAAGGATATAAACCTATTGTGGTCTCCCAATATATACTCAATAGTACGGAGAGCACAAGTCTGTGCTAGCACTTGTCTTATCAAAGAGGAGGAATCACCCAACCTTCGATGAAAATGATAGTTACTAGATTTTACAACGTCGGAACACGTCTCTAGCGTAGACCTCTAAATGTGTTGCATTAGGTTCCAAAGTGTTGTTAAGTTCATTGAAATTTATTTTAGAGTTGATCTTGCTTAAAAGTTTCCCTTTCAATGGTTCACCACATGATGTAGATGTAAAATTCGTAAATGCAATCTACAATGATAAACAAACGTTGTTTATTTTTAGTAATGAAAATCCTAGCTACTAAGGAAAGAAGATTACAATTCTTTCAACCAAAGAGAAAAGAGCACACACTAAATGCACTTTTCCTAAATCATCTTTCACACATAGTATAAATGCAAATGCAAATGCATGTATTTGTTTTTTGTTCCCTTAATGTGAGGAATTCCAAAAAACAGAACTAAGTAACCACTAACCAATCTTTGGATTACAACTTCTAGCCCAACTGTAATCAGAGAGGGCTCTCTCTGTAAGGTTTGTCTCTGTTCTCTGGAAGATTTTAGGCTAGTTATGAAGTAATGGTTTTGGTTTATGTTTGGTTGAAAGGATGTCTTTCTGTACCTAAAGTGGAAATCTGCATATAATGTTAGTCCATTGCGCAATGGAGTCTGTGGTTACTGGTTTTTTGAAATCTTGAGTTTGAGCAGCTGGAATTACAGGGCCATTTAAATACTTCATAAAACAAACTTGAAATTATGATGGTGAAATGTAAACAACCAGTGAAAAGCAATTAAGAATTTTCCACTAAGCTGGGGT
>APFE031708773.1:60292-93818 GCA_000404065.3 Pinus taeda
GGTTATGAAGTGATTGGGGTCATAAGGTTTCCAGAGGAAACTGGTCTTTAGGCGAAGGCCTTCTAGCATTCTGTCTGCCTCTTGCCAGCCTTCCTCCCTTTTGTTATAAACAAAGTGGCCCAATTGGTTTTTTACCTTCAGCTACGATTTCTTGCCTTTGCCTGAAAAATTCTTCACATCAGCATTCCCAAACTGCCTGAAGTATTCAAGGGCAAACAACCTCATAGGCACATATTTGGGCAGTCTGTATGGGGGTAACTTACAACCGTATATTCTAATAACGGTGTGATTTTGGTAGAAATACCAATCCCCAATGTTGTATACCTTGGACAACTGAAGGATCCTCTACATCTCATCGGTTAGTCTTGGAGGAGGTGAGCTCAGGAACAGAGACATGGCTGGGTGGATAAAAAGGTCTATAAAATCATAGTAAGTGTATGGAGAATAGGGTGTGCAGTGAATAGCTGAGGTCCAATACACTACTGACCTTGGATTTCCTTGTGCATCCACTCTTTTCATAGCAAAAGAAAATTTCTCATGTTGATAGTATAAAATCAAGTGGTAGATGTAGGAGGAGTATCTAAACACCCTTTTCCTTGATAGGTTCATCAATTGCTCATGCATTTTGTCTCATATATAGGTGGCATAGTCATAACAGATTGGAGTTTTTCCAGGGGAAAACATGAGCATCATTACCAGTACAGTTTCATCAACATACTCAATTGAGTTATAACCCAGAATGGGACTGATCATATCTGCAAGGTCCCTGCCCAATGGGTTAAGGTAAACATGAGAAATGGGAGGGTACTGCACAGTATCAGATTTAATATATAGTTGGTTTAGCTTGGTGATCTGAGCATCTGTCATCTTAGCTCCTTGCTTTATCAAATCAATCAAAGATAAAGAAACCAATTTCTTCTTAGTTTTAAATTGCAGCATCTCTCTGATGGCCTCAGGGGTAATATAGAAAACAACTGAGCATGAGGGGTCAAGCACAGCCCTCTGAGTGGCATCATAACCATCAGCACATAGGTGAATTAGGTCAGGAAATGGATTGACCTGAGGAAGCTTGAAGATTGGGAGGAAGGAATCCCAAATGCCCAATACATCTGTTCCAGTCTCATGTTTAGTCTTTAGTTCATTTAACAGGTGGATGTGGAACTTGCTGTGCATTATAAATTCCTCTGAGATTTGATAATCCAAATCTGCTAATGCCTGCCACTCCAATTCTCTCTGAGGGGCATTTAAAGGGGCAACATTGAGGGCCACAATTGCTACTGGTGTATCCATGGTTACTTTAAAACTCTGCTTTATATGTAAATTAGTGTTACTGTGCAGAGTAATAGACAAGAGTGTTTCTTGGAAAGAGAGGTGATTTATTGAGAAACAAAGGACAAAAGGGTCAATTGCAGCAATTGAAATACTGTACAAAGCACTAAAAAGGGCAAATACTTGTCCTTGACAGACTCTTTCACGGTAATTAGGTGTAGTTCGGGTTCCCTGTTCACGATTGCGCGAACAGAATGCAAGTTTTGTGAAAGCTTTGGTAAACAAGGCTTAGCTGGTGAATTTCGACCTTGTAACTTCAAATGGGAACTAGGCACAGGGGATTTGCCGGTCAATTATGCATTTTTCTGTGTTTTTAAGTTACTTTAGGCGATTTACAGACAAAACCAGGCGCAGAGAAGATTGACGGTGATAAATACCTGGTAACACTGACAGTCCTGGTCACGAATGCAGGTGGATATGCACGCGGATGGCCTCCAGGTCGAATTCAGCAGGTTGGCGTGAGTTTGGACGTAAAATGCATGCAGAAGACACAACAGTCGTTTTTGCAAAAAGTGTAAAAAATGCGAAATTTTGGCCAAAATATGGATTTTTTTGAACATTGGCGCCTTTTTGGATGACATCAGCATGACGTCATTGGGTGGGGTCAAGGTCAGATGACGTCAGCATGACGTCATCAGGTGACGTGGCGGCTTAAGAGTGGTCCACGGGGATGTTAAGGTGGCGGACAGGTGGAGCAATGGCGGACGAGGGCGCTGACGTGGCGATGACGTAGCAGTGATGCTGGCAGTGATGTTGGCAAGGTGGGTTGGTGGAGACCAGAAACCGTAGGCGGTATGATATCGCACCGCCTTCCATACGGAAGCGAAATTGTCAGAGGGGGCTCCGATACGCTGTGGGGGTGACGCGTGGCCGAGGCCTGACGTCACCCTATGACATATATCGGAAGCTAACTTATGGACGTCGGGGCCGGTCCGATATGCATGTGGGCCGTTGGATGAAAGGCGCCCGATCGGACAGTCGACAGGTCAATGACTTGTCCGGACGATACAGCGTCGGGTGGGTAATAAAATATGTATTTTTCATGGGATTCGTGCCCGGCGGGACTTTGGAATATTGGCGAATTTGCATGGTTTTTCAATGTATTCTTTATAAAATCGCGCATAGCTCCAGGACTTTGGATAAGTCGGAAAAGTGGGTTTTTTATGTAATTTTGCCGTTTGAGCGGGTTAAGGGTGAAAATGCGTTTTTTACAAGGTTTTTTAGCAAATGAAGGGTTGAATAGGTAAATGAATTCTGAAGGAGGAAAAGTGGTAAGGCTTGGGGTTCTTAAACTGACCAGATGTCAATTTGATTCCCTAGTAGTGAACATATTGCTATAATGCCAGGGGGGGGATATTTATAGAATGCTTGGGGTTTATACACCATGGTGTTATAATAGTAGGGAAAGGGTGACATAGGGTATTTAGATAATAGAAGTTAGGGGTTAATATGGAGGGAAAAGGTGAATGAGGAGTGATATCACTTAGTTTATTTGAAAGCCACTTAGCTTAGGGAGTAGATCAAAATGAAAAGAATTTTAGACAAGAAATGTTGCTATTAAAGGAAACCAGAACCAACATAAAACCTTGAATTATTTCATAAACACAACTGGTGTAGGGATGTTAGTAATGAGTGTAAAACAGGGAAAAAAGGAAGTTAGACATGCTCCATTATGTTGTTTTCCTTATCATGACCAGCAAGATTCAGTTTGAAAGGAATACCACTTCTGCAACCCCATCTACCTACCCATCTACTTGCCTAGCATGTTTTGTTTCTTCTTGGAGGGTGCACTTGGACTTGCAAACCCTTATGTTCCTTTTCTTTTCCATTGGCTTTTTCTTTTGATTGCCTATTTAGCACTACCCTTATTGCTTCCAAGGCCCCATATTAAGCAGTTGGGAACCTTAGTTTCTTCTGCCTAACTATTGGTCTGCCAAGATTAAACAGTTTGGACAGACTTCTTTCTCTATTCTACAATAGAAAATTGAAACATGGCATGATCCAGATTAGACTGTTGGACCATCCATCAAAATTTAGTAAACATGAAGGCATGTACACACCTTGTCTTGTCTTGGAAATACGGGATCTTTGTATCAGCAAAGCAGAGCATATTTGGCATTTGAAGTTTCCAATCATGAAATATGAAACCTATTGGTATAGGTATCCAACACATCCCACCTGTGCTTCACAGAAACAGGGATGCATCACACCTACTACACTCGGGAAGTGTGATGCATATTGGTTTCCAGTTACAGACAGTGCGATGGGCCAGGGAGCACAACTGAGATGGGTTTTGGCTTAAATTTGCAGTTGATTTAAATGGATTAAGCTGAGCTATTATGGATAGTAAAGAGAAAAGTACATTGGTATGATCTTGGGAGGTTAATGAGCTACTAAAAGTGCAGCTAGGATGCTTGTAAGTCAAATGTTCAGTTAATAAACTAAACCAGAGATTAACTAAAGCAGCATTCATCATCTTTGCAATCGCATAGCAAGAGCAGTTCGAAGGCTATCTAGCTAACTTTAGGCTCCGTCTATAGTTTATAAAGAAAAAAACAACAAAAAACAAACAAACTATTTGATCCCCATTGGAGTCGCCATTTTGTTTCTGGGAAAACTAGTGTCTTTTCAATCTGCTAGTCCCACTAGGATTGGCAACTATCCTAAAAAAAACAATCAAAGCACTTTGCGATTTCCTCTATGTGTGATAAATAAGAGAGAAGCAAAGGGACCAACCTAGATCTTCCGCTTGACTCCTTGCTTGATTTATCTCCTCCTTGACAAATCTTGCAACTCTTCTCCTAATTACCACGCTTAGATAATACCCATAGAAACGAAGCAACACAACACCATCAAAGCATCTCGATCTATGATATCATAAGCATTGCAGAGTTAGAAATACAATGAGAATACAATGGCATTTACAAATAACAACATTCACAAATACATGATTGTATGGAGGAAAACTCAAAGAACTTTATTAATAATAGAAGAGAGGATTACAACCTAGTTGTCTGATCCAGCATCATCCTCCTCCTAGCATCAAAGCCCTCTTCACCTCATGAAAAGAAAGATCACCCAACAATATAATGTTCCTTCTCAAAGACAAACTATCAGCACTTCCTTACAAATTACAAAATTCCAACCTCCAGATCTCTTAGATGAGGGATCCATTTATAGATGTCTGCAAGGGTGTGAGTCACCTCCAGGTTTTGGATTAGTTTCATTCCACTTGTTGTTCTTGGTTCCACTTGGACATTTCTTGGATTTCTTACTCATCCCTGGGCAAATTCAGAGAGGCAAGTGTCATGGGAGGAGTTTCTAGAAGATCCCATGAGCATCCACTTAGCAAACTGTCTCAGACATTTGTCCATTCTCAATCATCATACCCCATAGAAGGCCTCTTCAGTATGCATCGCACCTAGCTAGTGTAGGAGTCAGTATGCTTCACACCTTGACAGTGGAGCAGTCAGTATGGTCGAGTTTTGGCTAGTTCGGAGTGGTTTTTAATTGGAACTTCTGGGGAATGATGTAATCAGTTGACCATGATCCTTTTGGGTAGGAAACAACACTTTGACGGGTTAAAGAGCCCTTGGTTTATCAACATATAATATTGGGGTTGCAGTGCCCAAATATGTCTATAATAGGACTAGTTTTGGTTCATGATAAAAAATGTATGGGAAGCACAGGGAGTCACGGATGACAATATAAAGAAAACGATGTTGGTCAGTGCTTTGCAGTATCACGCGCTAACCTTGTACATTAAGCATTCCAATGACAATCCAAATGTGAGGATTGTAGATACTCAAACTACACTAAATAAAGAATTTCGCAAGCTAAATTCAGAGGTGCAATCAATCATTGGATTCAGGGAAATCACAATGCTACCAGGCGAGACCCCTTGGGGGTTGGATCAAAGATTGAAGTGCACAATTCGCGAAGATAACATCACATTGACGGATTGACAACACCACCAATGGTTTTTAGCATCGTTAACACCACATCTAAAGAACGCATTGTCACAACAGAGGCTAACAACTCAAGTCGAGGCCTTGGAGGTCATGATGGTATTGCATGAGACTCCGACATAGGATCCCAACCTGGGAGTTCAGTAGATTCACGTGTAGATGAAAAACTTGTGCCTTGAGATGTAGAGTTTGAAACAAGACAGGACAACTCACCCAAAAGTGCGCGATGAGGTATGGCACGTAAAATGCAAGGGTTAGGGACATGAAAAGGACCACTTCCAGGTGTTCGTGAATTACCTCGCGGGAGGAGGGTCGATGCCATTGAGACTAGAGGCACAAGAAGGACCGAGTGTGGCACCTACATCATGGTCCGTGATTTGTCAAATAGGAGAAAATCATGCTACAAATAATTGTCATTTATTATAAAAGTATACACAGAATTCACAACAGTTGTTTCGTAATTTCTGTAGATTAGTGGGACATGATGAGCGCACCTGTAGAAGTTATGAGCTGATGATGGATCAGACTCCTACCTACAGAGTTGAGTCCAAAACACAGGCCCATGACTAGAATGCAGGGATGGCGCAAACTGGATTTAAATGGCCTGGATGAGGCCAAGGTGGAGGAGGACCAAGAAGAGGTCACAGACAACTGATATATTACAACTGCAGAGGGTCAGGACATTATGCCCGCAATCTTACGAATCCAATGCAACCATCATGATTGTATTGTATGTTTTTTGATCATGAGATGGAGGATTGTCCCACACCGATAGCAAGGTTGCGCGATAAAGGAGCACTCCAACCTACCTCGACTCAAAACCTACAACTGATGAGGTCTGGGTCGCGCCAGGAAGACCGTAATGTAAATATTGTGCTCCGAAGTGGAATTACGATAGGGGATGACAAAGGCAACCAACCTAAAGAAATTTCTTGGGTTTGCAAGGCTCCAACGAAGGAACCAGTGTTTGATTTGGAGTGTACTAAGGAAACCTTCATGGAATCCAAGAAGAGCATCTGTGATGCCTCCACTTGAGGAAGTAAAGATAGACCAGATCTGGAAATGTACCCATCGATTCTCACAACACTCCTGGAAACATGCATGAAGCTATTGCATGATAGTAGGGCTATAAGGGGGCTATAGGAACTCATAAATAGATCCGCTGGGACTGCGCCAGAAGAACTGCGCATATTCCAAAAGCTCGGAAAGCATATGACACGAACATGAAGGGAGATGATATTGACCATGTAGATAGGAGAATATGAGATGGACCAAGTGATTCTGGATCTAGGATTGGACATGAACATTAGGCCAAAGCAAACATGGGAGTGCAATGGAAGGCCTACTCTGTAATGGTCTTCTATAGAACTATGAATGGCGAACTAGAAAAGGATCCTACCTATGGGTAGATTGCAGGGATTCACAGTAGATATCGAAGGAGAAAACGTGCTAGTAGATTTCAAGGTGATAGAGATTTTTGATGACAACAATCCCTATCGCACACTATTAGGAATAGATTGGGCCATTAACAGGAATGGGGTGATAAATCTGAAGAAGCACAAGATGATTTTTGAGAAAAAGTCTCTACGCATAGTTGTACCTTTGGAAACTGCAGAAGGATCGTGGTACACAGAGCCAGTGCGCAACTACAACAACAACAATGATTTGGATTTCATATACAAGATTACCATGTGAAAACAAGAGCGGGTGAATCCAACCGTGGAAGGACGAATCTCATGGGACCGTGAAAGCTCCTGCACATTGGATTCTTACAAAGAGATAGAATGTTGGAAAAACTGGTTACACGAGGTAACCACACTAAATCGTAACAAGATGACGAGATCGATGTGTTCCATATCAAAGGAGGTAAGGGAGCTGCCTACATATGATGGGTTAAGTGAGGTGGATGGCTTCCTGAATAGATTTGAAATAGAAGTGTCGAAACAACAATGTTTCAAAGCTTTGAAATGGGTACTACGTGCTATGCCCACGAGGTGGTGGGGTATGCACCAAAGATGTTTTGGGGACTGGCACGAATTCAAGAGGATGATGCACATGCGTTTGGGAAGCCTCAGATGCAATTAACAGACAAGATTGCTAGATGAAACGGTCTATGTGCCCACCTGTCTAGATGAATGTAGTCATATGGTACGAAACCTGCACAGATGCACTTAGCCTTCATGTTAGGAGACACATCAGTAACAAGGTGTGGGTGAGGAAATGGTGCGAACAACCCCTCCGGTTGGAACCATGGCATGTGGAAAGACCAAGTGCATAGAATGTTATCCATGCAGTAGCTTTTAACGAAGTATGTGAAGCGTTGAACAAGGTCCACAATGCGTAAATGACTGATTGGGTCCTATGCATACTAGTAGTTTTATGGGCTTATAGGACTGCGTGCAATAAACTGACGATGCAGGCACCTTCATGGCTGGAGTATGAAGTGAACACTGTAATGCCCATAGAGCATGAAATGCCTAGTCTGCGGATGGAAGCACCAACCAATATGACGATTTGCGAAGCCTTGCAAGAAGGGATCACACAGTTGAATGAAGAAGAACGCTTGGGACCTGAGGAAGAAATCCAACAGGGAAATTTTAGGCTCCAAGAACTTGAGAAATGACTGGTGCGATTAAGGAAAAAAAGCGCTCTAGTGGAAGTGGAAGTCAAGAAGCTGGAGGACAAGATAAAGGAAGATTTTCTCAATAAGAAGACCATGGTGATAAAATAGGGTGTGCAAGATCATACTAATAATCTTGGGGACTATCGTTGTGAATTGATCAGTCTAATGCCTTGGCTTGGACCACATATTACTAAATGAATCAACCATGATGGTGTGCTACAAATGATAAAGTGCGCGACACCGCCAGTAACAATAAAAGGTGGGTATTTTATAGGAAAAGTGATGGATGACCGAATGAAACCCTTTATAGGTGGTGTGACCACCTAGCTAGCCATGGAAAGTAGTCTTAACACTCCTAGCAGTTGAAAGGAGGTGAGGGACTATAAACTACTCTACCTGAGAGCTGCACGATGGTGGAGCTGTGCATAGAAGAAAAGAGTCACAAGGTCCATGACCTCGTAAGGGGGGTTGCGCTGGCACGTGGGTTGACCAAGAAGTGACCGTTGGAGTCATTATTCATAATGTGATGCTCGACATGAGACCAAATGGAGTGGACGACAGGCATTTAAGATGCAATTTATTGGCAAGATTTGGGAAAATCTATTGCCAAGGGAGCATTAATGGACCGCATTTGGGGGGAATGGTCGAATTCAAATTGAAAAGGCACTATAAATTACAAAGGGCTGCCCAACAAACAACACTTGGTCATTTGCAAATTGAGCTATTATATACCCCGCGTAGCATGAGAAGTGCCCTGCTTGACCTATAGAGAACATTGATTGAGCCCCTGAGTACACGAGCGATAGATTTCTAGTCGGACATGATGGAAATTTCTAAGGAAGTTATAGAAATCATAGAGATGACTGTTGAAGAGGCCTTTCAGGCCCTGATTATAGGAGATGCCCCTAAAGTCATCAGGATTGTGGTAGAAATTGTAGGTTTTAACCCCGTACAGAAATTACCTGCATACGAATTCTAAAACACAGAAAATAAACAATGTGAGAGCATAACACATAAAACACATATACACAGAAATTTTCCCCTGGATCCCAAAACCGAGACTACTAGCTTGATTTTTCATTATGTTCCTTTCAATGTTATAATACATATTTATACATGTCGAAGCATCCAATACCATGAACCGAAAACCATCGTGTCCCTAAAAACATGTGCGAAAATCATGCACAAAACCTTAGGTGGGTCTACCCAACCTAACATAGGATCCAAAACCAAAATTTTCTGGGGTGCTGCCCCGGACGCCATAAAGTGAGGTTACGAGTACACCTCAAACCCCCTTTGACCCCCCCTCTAACCCCCCGATAAACTATGTGGGCTAGTCGTGGAAAGAATATAACACAACCCAATAGAAATCCATAAATTACTGCACACACTGAGGCCAAAGAAAGACAAACAGGTGAAGGTTCCCGTACATGTGTCCCCGCAAAACCGGTTGTGCACCAAGCTGACAATGGAGGACAATGGGAAAGTCGTTAACGTAGAAACCGATAAGGAGGAGGAAGACCTGGAGGACCTTATCATCGAAGAAGACAAGCATGAAGGCATCGAGGAAACTGAGCCTATGCACCCTCTAACAAAGTTGCCTGCCTATATCCGCCCATGGAAGGGGAAGGCTAAAGTGCCCAAGGATCTTGACGAGAGCAAGAGTTCTCTCCAAACCCCTCTCTTCCCAGAAAACATCATTTCTTAGGGTACGCACCTGGGACAAGTGCCTAGCTTGAAATTTGAAGACTGGGATCTCGTTGACCATAATAAGTTCCCTCCCCTAGACACTGTGCATCTCATGAAGCCTAAGTAGAACATCGTGGTGGGGGTTACTGAATTAGAGCCGCGAAAGTTGTTGCACATAGTGGAAAAGGCAGGGCTACTAAACCTGCTCTAGGTGCAGCATTTCCACTGTGCCCCAATAACAATTTGTAGCATCAGGAAGCTACTCTACCTGGTGCATGATGCGTGTTAGTGGCTACAGGAGCCCATCCTCATAACGAAACACTTGATTCACTACATTGCCTGGCTTCCATGCAAAGGAGAGGACGTCGAAGATATCTCAGAGGGGAAAAGCATTGACTTGGCCATCGGGGAGGCCATGAAGAAGAACTATAAATTGGAGAAGAAGAAAAGGGGCTACACCATATCCAACATCAAAAACAAAGAAGTAAGAATGGTGACCCAAATACTGGCAAGTAAGGTTATGCACAAGTGTTGCGCGGATGAGGTACCCATGCCGGTGGTAGCACTTGTTGAGCAATGCACAGAGGGGGTCCAGTCTCACTAGTCTTAGTTCCTCTGCAAGGGATTCTTTCAGAATTGTTGCAAGGCTCAGGAACAATGAAAATCATTCTACTATGCATGGCTTCTACTGTCCATAGTGCTCATCGCAAGGGAATTGCTAGAGGACAATGAGTTCCCCACAATTAACAAGGATCTATTGGAGGCCGTGAAGTTTACTTCGCTATGGGCCATGAAGGATGCAAACCAGATCTGCAACAAAAAAATAATTTGGGTGTTCATGGAAATGAACCTTAGGATGGGGTTTAACTGCAAGCAATGGTTATCACCCACTGCCTACAAAAACATACAAAGTTTTGCAGAGTTTAAAGTGAACTTCCACAACATATACATTAGAGCGTGCAAGGACTCAGCCAAGGAATGGAGAGAGCTACCCTTTGTAGCCATGGACCATGTAATTTTTTATGTACTAGAGACATGGCCATCGAAGTTGTGCGCCCCAAACATTGCAGCAATGGAGAAGTCTAGGGTGCAAAGGAAGAAAGAGGAGGCCAAAGTATGGATGGTGTAGTTGGCAAAGAAGAGAAGGAAGGACGCAATGGCAGCAAAAGCATAGGAGGCACAAGATGCTACACAAAAAGTAGTAGAATAGGAAAATTTCACAGCAACGTAGGAGGCAGCGGCAAAGGCACACAAGGGAAAAAAGTCGCCTTGGCATGGGAAGGAAGCAGAGGAAGAGGATGGAGGTGCAGACCCACAAACCGCGTCAACACAGCTAAAGTGCCAGTGCCCAAGCGAGCGAACGGGACTGTGCAATAATGTCAATGCATCAAATTTTTCTACTAACCCGATCACCCTTATTGAGGGTGATCTACACGACATCGACGAGACAGTGCGTGATGTCAACTCTGAGGCCATCTCAAATTTTGTGTAGGAGAGCTAGATTGTGATGGGGTCCCTCAAAGCACAGCTGCAAGAGTTGCAAGTGCACACTCCTTTTGCTGGTACCCTTTCGACCAACCTCACAGTAGGCACAAATGCAGTAGAGAAGATGATGCATGTGTGGACAACCAATAAAATATTGCTGCCAGAAGGGGCACTGGTGACAACAAATGAGGCCGACAGGACTATGATTAGCACACTAAATGGCATCGGGTTCAACATGGATGCACTCCCGCAGGAGACATTATACATTCTACAGGATGGGATTATTGCAGAACTACAAGCTAGGGAGAGTCACGTGCTGCAAGTACTAAGTGAGCAAAAGATCAACATGGATTAGTTGAGCTTGCAGTGCAATGAAGTGGTGTTATAGAATCGACAACTGGTATAGGTATTAGATAAAGCAAAGTTTCCATCAGCTGGCCATCCTAGCAGGCACACCAACAGAGGCGTGCATCCACAGGCTAGTAGCAGGGGTGCATGAGGTGTGAGAAGAAATGAGTAGAGTTTAGTTGGATCTGAACCTTCATATTGTAGAGGTGCGATTGAAGAAGTATCCATCCACCCCTTCAAAAGTAAGAGAACAACATGCTAGCGCTATTACAGTAGGACTGGATGAGTTGTGCAATGAAGTGAGGGATTGCACCAGAATGTTGGAGGAGTCATTTGAGGTCATCAGGAATCTGCAGGAGGACCCCAACATTCAACGGTTAGAGACAGAAGCATGTGAGGTCCAGTAGTAGTATGACAATGTCAAGGGAACTACGCAGATTGTGGCCCTCACCAAGAGGCTCACGTGGATGCAACAGGCCAAAGCGTTGAAAGAACAGGGGGACTCAGAACGACACAAAGAAGCAGTTCTAAAAGAGCACGTTCAACCTTGGATCGATGAGGCCTTCCCCATCACAACAACAATTGAAGGCAAGCTCACACAAATTCAAGGAACGTAGGAACAGATGAAGGGAATTAGTTCTGACACCATCGTCTCGAAACAACACGTACAAGAGATCCAGCAGGCAACCGCTCTATGCATTGCCGACCTTGCAACAATTCGAGCATAGTTAAAGGAACTCCATGCAAAGATCTTCATGCCAATAGAGTGACTTGAGGGTGAGTCATGATGTTTGTTTTGGGGGCCTGTTGGGCATGGAATCCCCCAAAGGCATGTTTTGGGGCTTAAAGCCCAAGTTTTGACCAAGTCATTCGTAAAATCTCCGTGAATTGTGGGCGTGCAGTGCAAAGTCATAATAGATTCAAAATGTTGCCCACCCTTGTATTTGGATTGTAATGTCAGCTTAATAGACCTACCCATGGTTTGTGAAAAGAAGAATGATGTCTCTACAAGACTGAGTCGAACTATAAAGGGTGTCTTTGCATTGTAGAGTAGGAGAAGGCTCTATAGCTAAGTGCGCAAAGGCCTAGTAGTATGATATTGAGTGCATAGGGTAGGTCGAGTCTATAACCATTGGAAGAATTAATAAAGAGAATTTTATCATATTTCTATGTATCTTTTCCTGTTTAATATATTATTGGGTATAAATTGCAAGTGTATTGTTTATTTGCTGCGTGAACTTATATGTGTGTAATGTATAAATAAATATAACACAAGGCTTCTATTTATGTGAAGATAACTAACTGGTGTAGGAAGATAGTTAATATTTCAAAGGTGACTTCGGGGAATAATGTAAAGCGATGCTCCAAGTAGTGCGGAAGCCCCACAGCCCCCCAGGGTTGAGCAAAGGAAAGTATATCAGGGCGCCAAAGCCAGAGAAGTGCGCGAGGCAACCTTCGCGTAGGGATGAGTAGCTAGACCGACAAATGCTTAGAAATATCAAGGGTGTGAAAACCTTGTTCCAGTACCCCGCCCCCCAATACTACTTCGGGTGAGACCTCTGCCCGCGCTCTGCGAACTGTTGCTGAAAGGGCTAGTAGTACAGGGATTTGGTTGGCTAATTAACTTTGAACCTAGGTCAAGCCCCAAGGAGCCAACAACCTAACCCAAGTTTGGAGTTATTTAGCCAAACAAATCCCTATACTACTTGTCCTTTCGGCAACAATCTGCAAAGTGCAGACTGAGGTCTCAACCATAGCAGTATGGTGGAATGCTAGAACCAAGTTTTCAAACCCTTGAGATGTCTTAGGGGTTAATTTAGTCCAACTATGAATACCTTCACACAGGTCACTTCACACACTTTCTTGACCTCCGAGGCCTTTGCGCCATATTATATTCGCCTTTGCACACCCCTAACCAGGGGCTGAGGAGCTTTCACACTACTAGAGCAGTGATCTGCGCTATTTGCCAAGTTACACTACAGATCTTAGTAATCTTCTTATAACAGTTGGTTATCTTCGTGTAAACAGATACTTTATCTTATATTCACTTATTCAACACCTCCATATAAGTTCACGCAACAAATGAATAGGAAAAGATACACAAAAATAATACAAAAATTCTCTTTATTAATGCATCAATCAATTACAAGTTCAACCTTCCCTACACACTCACCTGTAGGGGTCCACACACTCAAGTGCAGACTACTAGGCCTCTATGCACTCAGCTCTAGAGCCTTCTCTTAATCTATGACCCAACAACATGACTTTATGCTTTTTACTCAAGGCTTCCTCATTAGATCCTCTATCTTCTTCTATTCCTTAGATTAGATGTCTCTTTACACTTAGAGCCTCAATCTATTTATACAATCCCATGCTCTGTGGACCATGGGTAGAACTCTCAGGCCGACATTACATTACATAAGTAAGGGAAGACAATGCTATGACTTAAGTACAACTTTGTGTTGCGCGCCCACAAATCGTAGAGTCTTTACATTAGAGTTAATGAAAACTTGGGCTTCAAGCCCAAAACATGCCTTGGGGGGATCCCACCCCCTACATGTACTTCCCTATATACCCCATACTATCCCCCTAGGTATACTACATTCTACCCCACTTAAACATGTTTCATCCCTGAAACATAAGAATAACATAAATAATAAGATCTACTCAAAAGAGTAGTCCATTAATACCATGCATGTGCATGTATACATCCAAGAGAAAGGTGAACCCTTGATATAGCTAATGCCTTGCTCACGTGAGATGAAAGTTGACCCTGGTGGCTCTTTTGTGTTGATGTGTTGTGGGTGGTTCATCACCCCTCTCTATTTGTCATGTGGGGGTTGTTGTCATTGTGGCTAATTTGTCACCATCGTGTTGGTTGTTTTCTTACGGGGTGATGTGGGTGGTGATATGCTAAAGTTTTAACCAACGGTGTATCTTTCTTTAATTAACCACCTAATGGAGCCTGATTGGAATATGGTACATATTGTGGCACCTATTGTTGTTGTTTATTTTCCAATATTACTTCAACCACGGATTCCTCATATGATGTATCAATAACTGTAACATTTTCTACTTCAACCTCCTTGGACTCTACTTGTTTATTGATGGAAATATCTTGTAATGTAATTTTCTTCTTTTTATACTAGAGCTTCAGGAATTTCTTCTGCACATTAATATTAATAGTACCAACAGATTCCATCCAAGGGTATCCCAAAAAAACATCCACATTAGACATACCTGAAGCATAAAAATCATAATGCAATACATAGTTATACATAGAAATCTTGAAATCTTTATAAACTAGAACATCCTCATTATCAACATGTGTTTTCCATGTGGTTTGCTGGAACTTGCAATTTTTTTGCCAAATTAACATTTCTAAGATTTTGCTTGCAATTAGGAATTACAGACACAATGATCTTCTCCTTAATATATCCATGAACCTATAATAAGTAGATTCTAGTAGAAAATAACCCCACATGATTCTCATTATCTTGTTTTCCAGCATGAGACCATTTGTCTAACAATAATTTTTCAAATTCTTCATCGGGGAGGTTTAAACACTTCACTCTATTAAGAAATTCCCACCATGTGGCTACCTCATCTTTAAAATTAGTCACTATGATACCTCTCCGTCCTTTTGCCCATAATGAATTTTGTCTTTCTAGAAATTCTTTAATAGTAAGACCCTTATCATTCCATGTAAAAAAATTCTTGCTAGAAGCCATGAAGAGGGTTTTGAGAAAAAATCACTTACTTGGAAAAAATTTAAAATGGCCACAATTCAGTCAATATTACTTAGAATACTTACTATGACCTTTTTTCGTAAATGGAGCAATCATTCTACATCTTCTCATGTTATAGAAATCCTAATCTAGGCACTGGAATTTCAGATGTGCATTGCGACTGTCCCACTGTCACAAAAAATTCTGAAAAAATAGTTAATTTTAAATCAACGATATCTCCCTCATCCGGACTCTAATTCAACCAATTGGTTTTTTTTAATTGGGTAATTTTTCAAGAACATCTCATATCTGCAATTATTTTCTCATAATTCCCCACAAAAGTGACGAAAAAGACTCAAGATCCGCCATTCACAATTTTTTGTCAAAACAATTCTACAACGCAGTTGATTTTTAAATCATTGATATCTCCCTCATCCGGACTCCAATTCAGCCTATTTCTTTTTTGAAATTGGGTATTTTTTGCAAAGAATCCATATATGCAATTTTTTTCTTCAAATTTTGGAACATAAGTTGCAAATCGGATCTACAAACTCGTCGCCCCAAACAATTCCTAAAAAAATTTAAAAAATTATCCGCTTTGCCCAAGAAAGTGCTCTAATACCACTTGTAATAGATCTAAGCTGCAAATATATGAAATGGTTCTAGTATACCAAATAAATATAAATAATATCAAGAGAAGTACGAACACAAATATAGAAATGCTTCTCTTTATTAATCAAACCCTTGAGGTGCGGCAACACCACATAATCACTCCTTAAGGAAGGAGAACACTCCACAAGCCATATGCTTGCCAATATAATAATCCTCACATCTCTCAATAGGGAGTCTATATCCTCTATATATTATTCATACATACAATACCATGGGTCATTACCATGGTTCTCTCAATACCATATATCTAATACCACAGGGTTACCTTATAACTATGGCCCATCCCCTTATTACATTATTCCCTTTCATACCTGCACCTATACCCCATACTACCCCCCCAGGTATACTACAAATTATCCAAAATATTTTCCTGAGTATAGTTTCTTCATCATTCCTAGGAGACAAAATGTTATTGCAAATGCCTTGGCTACATCCGCTTATGATTTTGAAATTCCAATTCACCCGACTGAAGAATGTGAAATTGAAACTAAGTATTGCCCTATTGTCCCAGATAATATGAAGTATTGGTAGGTTTTTGAGAATCATAAGTAGTTAGAAATAAAATTTAATGAAAGAAAATTTTTCCAAGATGTGGTTTGAAAACGAATATATATGGGAAGAAAATGAGAAATAAAATTTTACAAATAAGATAAAAAAAGATTTGGACAAACATGGGACAGAATTGAAGGTGTTGCAGTTAAAGGATAATGTCATTCCGAGAGGGATGGTACCACTTGAAGAGATTTTTGACCAAAATGATGTAGCTAAAAATCCAAAGTTGATGCCTATTGAGACACGAGTAGAAGAGCGTAACATAGGTACAACAGACAATCCCAACATGGTCAAGTTGTCTAAAACTCTAAGTCCATAAATGAAGCAAAAATATTTGGATCTTCTGAAATAATTTTATGGTGTTTTGTCCTAGGGATATGGAGATATAAATGTTTATGAAAATAATATCATCCAACACACAATTCTAATCAAAGAGGGCCACAATACATTCAAGAAAAATTTGCGAAGAACAAATCCTGTTTGCTGCCTTTGATCAAAAAATAGGTAAGGAAGTTATTTGATGTCAGCATCATATTATGTCTCAAATTCATGAAGTGGTTGTCTAACTTAGTTCCAGTTAGAAATAAAATAGGAGAAATCAGGTTGTATTTCAATTTTAGAAATTTGAACAAGGTATCTTTCACGGATAATTATCCATTGCCCAAGATGGATCATATTCCTCAAAAAGTGCTGGGTCCAAGGAGGATGTCACTGATGGATAGTTTTTTGGGATACACCCTGATTCTTGTTCATCTAGAAGATCAGGACAATACTACATTTATTATACCATGGGGTACCTTCAAATATTGTAAAATTCCTTTCGATTTGATCAATATGGGAGCCACTTTTCAATAAGATGTGGATATAGATTTTGCAGATGAGGAGGACAGATTTTTTGTGACATATCTTAATGATATCACTGTGTATTGACAGTCTGATGAAGACCATTCCTTAGCACCTAAGGGATTTTTTTGAAAAATGCAGGAAAAATGGCATCTCCCTAAATCCTACAAAATCTTGGTTTGGGTTGGAAGAAGACAAGCTATTAGGAGATGTAATTTCTAAAGATGGCATTAGAATAGATCCTTGCAGTATCAAAGCAATTCAAAAAATGGACCTTTCAACAAACAAGAAGGAAATTCAGTCTTTTATAGGAAGAATAAATTTCTTAATAAGGTTCATGTCCAATTTAGCATAGATCTTAAGGGAAATTACAGATGCTGAAAAAGGACTATGAGATTAATTGGACTGAAAAAAGAAGGAAATCTTGCAATTAAGTAAAATATGTTTTGTCCAATGTTCTTGTTCTTATTAGTCTAGATTACACTCAATATTTTATTATTTTTTCATTTTCTTTGAACCATACTATAACATCTATCCTAATGAAAAAGAATGAGTAGGGTATAGAGCAGCCAATTGCACTCCTTTAAAGGAGTCTCAAAGATGTTTCCCTTAGATGCAATATCATGAAAAGGCAGGTCTTTTCTTTTGTAAAAGACTTAAAGGATTTCCGAGTGTACACTCTATATTCACATATGATTTCCTATCTACTAAGCTCTATTGTGAACACATACTCACTCAAAATGATCCAAAGGGTAGGAGAGGCAAGTGGATTACTTCGATACCAGAATATTATGTGTAAATTAAACCCATGAATTTAAATAAAGGGAAAGGACTGACGAAGCTGATGGCATAATCAAATATGCAAGCACTTGAGATTAATTTCTAAGTTTCTTTTTTGGAAGAGGATGAATCAAGCTTAGTTCAACAAGTATCAGAAAAATTTCCAACAAGTATGTAGATAAAAAGGTTTCCAACTGTCATGAATGTCAAGTTTTTGAAGGAAAGAAGAAACTACTCCCACTGCCTCTGAAATCTATTGTAGTTGAGATACACTTTCAGTAGTGGGGACTTGATTTCGTAGGTGAAATCCACTTGGTCTTATCTCAAAAACATAAGTGGATTTTGATAGAAACTGGTTAGTTCACCAAATGGATTGAAGTAGTCCCAACTAGGTAGGCTACAGATGTGGTTACCATTCAATTTTTGGAAAGAAATATCTTGTATAGATCTGGCTGCCCTTAGAAGGTTATTATAGAAAATGTTGTTGCCTTCAAATCAAGGAAGATGGTGGATTTATGTCATAAGTATAACATTACCCTTATCAACTCAACAACCTATTACCCTCAAAGTAATGGTTTGGCCTAGCCTTCCAACAAAATTCTAGTCAATATAATCAAGAAGCTACTCTAGGAAAAAAAAGGTGTTTGCATAAGAAGTTAGTGAATGCATTGTGCGTTGAACAGGTAAGTGCTAAAAAATCAATAGGAATGTCCACTTTTGAGTTAGTTTATGGCATATATGCTATTTTTCCTTCTTCATTAGGAGTTTTGGTGATGAAATTGTTGCAGGAAGCTGAAGTGGAACCCAATGGTGTGCAAATAACAATCAATAAAATGATCCAATTGCAGCAAACTAGGGAAGAAATTTTCAAAAATACTTAGGTGTTACAAGAATAGATTAGGAAAATTTATGATAGGATGACTAAGGAAATTTATTTCCAGATTAATGACTTGGTGTTGAAATGGGATGTCAACAATGAGGAGAAAGGAAAGCACAAGAAGTTTTAAAATTGGTGGAAGGGGCCCTTCATAATTACTTCTTTCCACATAAACAATGCTTACTTTCTCAAAGATTTCATCAATGAACTACTTAGAGGAGGACCTATCAATGGTAGGTTGCTGAAACATCTTCTCACTTTAAATTTAGACGATCCAACACTCCATTGTACATACCACTTTACTCTTAGTGCTACAAGTGTGGGAGGTTATCATTGGAACTTGAAGCCTGGAGAGAAGACCTTAAGGTAACTGTAATCTGCTACCATATGTAAGTCAATAAGTAAATTAGTTAAGTTTCATCCATTTAATTAATTTTTCAGTTTTCATGTTGACTCCATTTGACCAATGGTTAGGCTACTAGTCTATAGTGTTCTTGGCACATCTGTGGGATCTTTCCATCCCCATTAGAGCTAATGCTAGGGTCCTAAGATTTAGAGATCTAATTTCCTTGTCTCTTTCATTCATTTTGATATTTTGTGTAGTGGTTTAGCCTATGAACTATTTTTGTCATAGTCTAAAGAGTCAATTTCCAACATCACTACAAGTCTTTCATAGAGGGTCCATAAATATAAGACAAAAATTGAAGAGAGTCTGAGTCATGGAGATTGTCAGGGGTCATCTACTCATATAAAGTACTTTAGGGTATGAAAGGTTATGTATCATTGGTTTTGTTGAGAATGTTGTTGAGTATGGTTCATCATGCCATTCCACCATTACAACTCATGACCCCACTTTGCATATCATTATTATACACTTTTTGCATTCTTATACTCCTTTCATATGTCCTATTTCATAAAATCCCTTCCATACACTACCCTCTACATTTAAATTTACATCTAACATCATATGCATATACACACCCCTTACTAAACTCACCTCTCATCATTATCACCTATATTCTCTAACTCACATAATTGTTATTGATATTATACCCTCATAGCTCATAACTATCATTTATCTTTCATGACCATAATAACCATTATTTTAAATTCATACTCATGACGAAAGAAAAAAAAAAGGCGCACTTTCAAATATATTTTCATATTGCCCTCATTTCTCTGTCCACTCTACTATTAGCGCTCTTCTCTAAGGTAAATTGATATTCACGTAGAACAGGACCGAGAATAGGCTAACATGTGTACGAGGATAAGTTTTGTTTCAAAGGTGGGAGAAATTATATGCAACAATTGCACAAGTTTTGGAGTTGCACAACCACTATGTAACTCCTGCGCAACTATCTCCAACTCCTCGTAGAGATATCACACAGCTTCAAATCCGGTTTTCTTATTGTCAGATGTAGGAGACATCACTTCCATCTATAGTTTTCCTTTTAAAACTTAGTTTGGTGTTAATTGGTAATCATTGTATGTGTTGCTGAAAACTTTCTACGCAAACCCTCTTTGCAATTGTCTCTAAGTTTGGGACAGTATCACATGCTTAGCATTTTCGTGTCATTGTATGGTGTCAAAATATGTTGATTCATAAACTTGGCAGATGATTATATTAAATATTTTCCCATATATACCGCACAAATTGTATACGCCAGATGGTTAAAACGTTTGTCAGAGAACCAATAGTCAGAGCTCTTTAAATCTTGTGAAAAGTCCCTATTAGTCACCTTTGCATTGCACTGTCAGTTTGTCCATTGTGTTGTCATTCCTCCACGAAGTCCTAATTTTTCCATTGTGTTTTCATTCATTCACAGATTTTGTGTGCCACAAAAATATAATTGAACTATGTGTTGTATTTTTAAAAAGTGATGTGGCAATGAAATTTAGCAGAGGGAAAACATAAGGAGGAGAAGTGGTTCGTAGTGAGCCTAGGAGTCTAGACATGGTGAAATTTGACCCAGCCATTAGAGCATCATTTGAACAAACAAGGTGCATATCTTTTTGTGAAAAAGTCTAGACTCATGGCCATAATTTTCAACTTTGAAGCATGTTTGACCTTAACATCAAAGGCGATAAAGTCAAAATTGGTGACCTGGAGTTTGTAGTGTATGAGGAAACCATTTCTCAAGCTACAACAATTCCTTTATAGGGAGAGTGTTGGTTCAAAGGTAAAGAAATGGATGAATCACACTTTAAAGAATTTGTAAAACCCCAATTCAAGGAAAAGTATGACACCACATTTCCAAAGACATATTGTTTAAATAATTACAATCAATTGTTGAAGGCTATACATAGATATTTTACATGTGAAGGCTGCTTTAGCAAGGTGTATCAATACCACATTAGATTTATTGTGAATTTCATTCGTAAAAGGAGCTTGAATTTTCCCTGTTACCTATTTAAAAGCACAAGCAAGATGGCAGAGAAGATTCAATCAAAAGGAGAAAAGCACTTTCCTATATTATTTCACTTTTCACTGATCAAACATCTGGTTTTGCATGAGATAACTTATTGTCAACTTTAGGTCTTCTAGACATTTCTCCAATGGAAGCACATGAAGAAGAACCTAAATCTAAAGAGACAAAGGTATCTAAAGCCAAAGTGACAGTGGAAGAGGAAGAGGTAGCTAAAGCTATAGAGGCAGTTAAGGAAACAAGGAAGGATAAGAGAGAAACAATAAAAGAGAAAAGAAATATACCAGTGGAAGAAGCACAAATTATACATATATCAAGGACTAGGCCGAGGATTAAATTTTTGAAAAAGCACTTTACTCAAGAGCCAACTCCCCAGTAGACTATTGATGTTTTATAAGACATGATTGAATAGAGTACAAGGGAGGAACACAATATTCAGATGGAGGATAAAGATCTTGAAATCACAAAGTTGTAGGACACCCTTGCTAAAGCCCACCTTTAGATTGATTTTTTGCAGTAATAAATCATAGAGCTTAGGCACACAAAAACAAAAGTAACCCAACAAAAATAAATTCATAAGTCCAAGAGGCCTTCTAGGCCTAGATCTCAAGAAATAGGAAAGCAGGTAATTGATGTGGATGAGACAAATGAAGCCAGTGTGCCATTAAGGAGACCTATCACAAGGTAAACAACTAAAGGGAAAGGGTATATCGAAAAAACCTTTCAAGCAAAAAATAAGCCAGTGTTTAATGAATGGAATGAGCATTAGAGGTTGTTTGAAGAGATTGAAGTCTACCAAAGGAAAGATGACTAGATAGCAGAGAACATTGAAAACTACAAGAAGGACATCAATTATACTATTGAATAAGTTGATGCTCAAGTTGCAAAAGCTTTGGATGTAGTTGATAGAGCTAGATAGTGCATGAAATGGAATATTCCTGTGCACATAAATCTAAAGAATTATTACATGAGAAAAATGATTTTGAGGAGAATATTGAGGGTGATGAACCAAAAACTTGCAAAGGCTAAGAGACAACTAAAGAAAGTCAAACAGTTAAAACAATCACTTAGTGAATTCCCTACAATAGTACAAACAACTGAGGAAGTTAAAAAAATCTTCTGTAAAGAGGCCAAATCATCATCCAACAAGGCTAAACCATAATCCAGCAAGAAGAGAAGGAGGTAGTTTAGCTGTCTGATCACATACTATGTCTCATTACTGAAAGTTTAATCTGTGTAGCTAGGATCATTTTGCAGTTACCTAGGGTTACATGTTTATGAGGAAAAACTATTAACGATTCTGGTATTTTGATGCTTGGTGGGAGTCATAAGATATAGGTGATGAACCGTTAGACATTGTTAGTTTTGGAATGGGAAAAGATAGTAAAAATCATAAATTTAAAATTTTGTTGTGCAAGTGCTGACTAGGCAGTTCTGAGCTTTGCACACATGTAAAGTGTAATCAAATGGGTCCTACTCCAACTCAAAAACCTTATCATCATCTCCATAAACTTAGTTTCACTCAGTGTAACCAATGTCTATCATGAGCTAGAGCCTACTGCACAACTCATCATTTAGGTTTGTTTTGTCTTTTCACTCAGTTTTGGACATTGATATTATAATGTTGGTGACATGGATAGAAAATAATGGATAGGGATCAAATAAGTAGATAAGATAAGGGTGATTTTATCAAAAATGATGCTGCGGTTTTATTCTTAGCTTTATCTTAGTTTTCGCTCTCAAAACTTGATGTTTCTAGGTTGAGATGATTCGATCATTTTAGTGGATGAAAGATACATTGTGTCTAATTTATGATTTTTCATTCTGGCTAAATGTATTTAAACTGAAAAAAACATGAGAAGAGGGTTCAGATTTGGGAGAAGGCCTGTGTACATATTTCTTTTGCTGAAATAAAATCATCAGTGAAAGGAATATGCTAATTGACTAGATATTCATACAGTATAGATTTCATGCTTCTGTGACCTTTCTTATGTGTATGTTATTCACTGTGCCTTTGTTCAAATTTACATTTTTAAAATTGGCTCTAAAATAGTTTTCACAATTCATCTATGTTGATGCTCTGAATGACTGCTCTCCTTTCTAGACTATGATGGAATTCACCATTAACTACATGCTCCTTTATGGTATTCTTCTAGATATTTGATCATGAAATATACATTGAATAATTCAATTAATTCTCTGTTACATGTGGTTGGATACCTTTCTGTAATTTCAAGTTATTTTCAAAGCTCACCTTATGCTATGAGATATATTATGACTTGAAATAGTACTTGCCTTGCCTCTATTTTCATAAGTTTCTTATGTAAACCTCTGATAACACTATGTACAAATCTAAATGATGGATCCATGCTTAGTGGCCCTCCCTCTCAAGTCCATCAAACATCATCATTAAATCCTATTTACCTTTATAGACCTTGTCTCTATTGAATGTCCTTGAGCATTATTATTTTCACAATTTGAGCTTTATTTAAAGTGAGGGAGCCCCCTCCGATTAGGAAAGGCCATTTTTCTAGCCAAAAGAGGTTTGTGGTTACCCCTGTAAACCTTTTCTCAACCTATAGGTTCAATTATAGGGTGATAACACTACAAAGTTAATTTTATTGGCTGAACCTTCAATAGGATGTTTGGAAGTACATTAGATCCTACACTGCATTTGCCATTGCCAAACCAACCATTAAGAAGAAAGGCCTATATAGTCCTTTGCCTACTCCTAGTTGACCTTGGGAATCCATATCCAAGTATTACATATCAATTCTTTGTTCTACTAAGCATGGTAATGATTGCATTTTCATGGTCATGGATGGATTCTCTAATATGGCCATTCTAGTTTCCTTCAAGAAGAGTATCACAGCAGAAGCTACTGCTAAGCTCTTCTTTGAACAATTTTGGGTAGACTTTCAGATCCCACAATGTTACAAGTCTATTTGGGCACATCACTCCCACCATTCAGATCAATACTATTAGGGCTCATCAAACCCTAATTTAGTTGTTACATGCCCTAGACACGTGAAATCATTGAATGCTTCCTTCTATGTAAGTTTCTTGGCTTGAAGCCTTCTTGAAATGTCTCCTTGGGACACTAGAATAATGCAAGCCTTGAGACAATGCGCTATAGAGTAGGCAAGCCCACTGTTGCTTGCATTGCAGTGCACTTAGGCCCTCTTTGACTTGCGTTGGGCGAGATTGAGCAAAATTTGCATAGGTTTCTGGGAATATTCCTTGATTCTAGATGACTCTAGAAGGATCCCATCTCTTATCTCCTCCTATGAGCTTGAAATTGGGTAGGCTAAGGATACATTAATCTTCTATCCTCTCATTCCTTGCTCCTTGTAAACTAACTCCAAGTTTGGAAGGCCATTCAATACCCTCATTTATGAAAAAACCACCTCCATTTCCTATAAAATGAGCACTCATCATAGTGATCAAGGGGGCTAGAATCTTAAGTTTGTAAGGGAATTCTATTGGTTTGAGAATTGTGTTTATGTTAGGCAATGTTATGCTATTGGAGTAGTGTGCTTTTGATGTGGCGATGGTTGGACTAAAGCTGTAGGAGTGGCATAGGATCGAACTATATTGGGTGATACTCTTCCTTCTACATTAATAAAGAGTTTATTCCTTTTCTCATATGATTGTTCATATCTATGATGATTACGTGTTCCAATGTCTTCAATTCCATTGTTTTATAGTAGATAGATCATGTATCCTTTGATCATATCTTGTTTCTGTCTCTCTTGATGCAGCTGTTTTGGGAAGTTTTAGTGTCTACAGATAAACGCTTAAACCCCTAGACTAGTAGTTAAGTCCAGAACAATAGTGCAAAGCATTCTCTAATTTTTCTATGACCAATAGATTAAATAAGAGGTAAAGAAGCCTACTTGAAGCTTTCTCTTACTCCTTATCTCCCTTGATCAATTCAGTCGCTTCTCTCCATACTTAATCCACTTGAAAAGTACCTGCACACAGAAAGAAGACAAAAACCGATCAAAGAATATGATAATGATCTATTGATTAAACATAGCATGGAATAAAGTACATAGTACACATATGAAAGCATCAATGAATAACACAAGCATATGGGAAAAGATTTGAACACTTTATTATTAAAATGAAGAGTTACAACCCAATTTGCTTGATTCAGCATCACTCCTCCAGTTCAATCCCATCCTCTCCTCATAACAAGCAAAAAAATTTGATATCACTACAATACTTGAAATCAACACAAGCCTCATACTAACAACATCTCCCTATAATTCAATGATTTCCAACCAAGCAAGCCAACCCCTGATCACTAATATGAGTGATCTTTTTGTAGGTGAATGAAGGAAGTTCTACCATAAATGGAGATAATTAATGCCCTCCCAAACATAGGATTTTGTTCCATGGAAGAAGGGATAAAGGGATTAATGTTCCTTAACTCCCTAACTCATCCAAATTCGAGCCCAAAGGAGTAGATAAACTTGGGAATCTTCTAGATGCATCCAATGGATAAGAATATTCCCAAACCCCAATGTAATTTTGCTCAAATTTGCCCAGCGCAGGGCAAAGAGGGCTCAAGTGTACTGCATAGCACCCTAGCAGTGTATTGGACTGCATTGTAGCACACCCTAATGAAGGCCTACCTACGCTGATCTCTATAGAGGTATTTTCTAGATGATTTCAGACATGGAACTTCTTGGGAAGCTAGGCATTCTGATGGTTGACTTCTTTACGACATATAACAACTCAATTAGGGTTTGATGGGCCCTAATAGTACTGATATGTAAGTTAGGGTTGATATGCCCAAATGGATCTATAACAGTTGCCCCCTAAAGCGTGAAGTCATAAATATGTATGTTGAGTGAAATTCTTTATCATTTGGAGAGGAGTTTTCAAAGTGGAAGGTGACCTGCATCAATTACAATACATATATCATGATAGTTTGATTTTCTCATGAACTAGCTGAGAGAAGGCATACCCATGCTCAGCTTTTAAACTTTCATTACATGTACAAATATAGTCATCTACAGATATAGACCCATGAATGGATGACCATGAATGTAAGGCCATTGTACATTTGATTTAGTACTCCTGAAAATATCACAACCCGGATGGATGAGACTAGATCTAGGGTCTTCAATATCGTTCAATCTTCTGCTCAAGTACAAGTCTAACCATGTGAATAGATGATCTGGAGTCGAACATGCGAAGACATCATCTGATTACCAACCAATGATGTGAGCCATTAACAGATGTGAGAGGAATCACCGATAATAATAATGACCCTCAAGGTACTACAATACATTTCACATGGTGTAAATAAATTATTTGATGTCGAACAGCATACAAAGTCTTTCGTTCGAAGGTCAATGATGTCAAATTATCACTAGAAGTGAGAAACCTACCATTGATGTATGCAAGCGTCAAGGTACTAAAGGGGTGTTTCGAAGTCAAATTCTTGGATAATGTGTTGATGTCGACAAGAAGTGACTCATTGCAAGAGGGCCTTGATGTATCCCACATCAATGACACGAAACGAGGTAAATGATTTTGGAGATGAAAAATCGACTGAGGACAGAAGGTTCCGGAATAGCGATCAAGAAAATGAAGGTTTATAGTATTGCAAAGGATGAAGTTTGACTGAATGACTTCTCTTGAGCAAGTCGGCGACACTAAGATGAATTGGTAGCATTGACCCAAAACAAAGTAATGGATGGTATGATAGACCAATGGTGTGATAGCCATCAAGTTGAATGACCCAACCCACATAGTCACGATGATGAGGTGAAAGTTTCGTGTTCAAGAGTGACTTGCTACCATAAAGTGTTTTCCCCTTTATCTAATTTTCCCCAGTCGTTGCTGACGAGTACCTCTTTATTTTTATCATGCTTGAGGAGGAAAACATATTCTTGTTGTATAATTTCACCCTTTAGTTGAACATAGTTATTTGATGTTTTAACGAGTCTATCAAAGGTGAAACTTGTGCTTTTCTAGATGGACAAGTTTGTCACTATTTGATGTTTTTTAACAAGTTTAACAACAAATATAACTCTGTCATTTTCATGTGTAGAGAGTTTGAAAAGGGACGAAAAGAAAACTCCACATGTTCTTTTCTGTAAATTAATCTCTCAAGTCGGAAAGCGTAAAATAATACGAGAGAGATATCTTTTCCAATCTGTTAACGAGCTGGAAATGACGAGCACTCAGCAATCTTTTCATATTTAGAGAGTTTAAAAAGAGCTCAAAGAGGATTCCACGAGTGGTTTCTAGGGTAGCAACTGGTTCCGATGACGTTGGAACTTCTCAAAACATGCTAATTTATGTGAACAGGCTGGCTAATAAGACCACTCATTACAACTATTCCTCAAAAAGGGTAAAACAATAAAGTGAAAGCATATGATCGGCCAAAGGGATGGTGGCGATGGGAAGAAAACAACCAAGACTCATCTGACAAGCTTGAACCATAGGGAACTATGCTTGAATTTAGTTTCACGTTTACACAAGCTTGAAACAAAAACTATGCTTGGATTCAGTTTCATTTTTACACAAGATTAAAACGAAAAGATATGCTTCAAATTGGTTTACATGCTCCCAGGATGATGAAAGGGAGAGTCTCCAATAACAAGATGGAAGTTGTTGCGGTGAAGCAGGATGTTTATCCAACACCTCTTTGGCTTCATCCAGATAGGGACAAAGATGAATGGGGTGATTCCCTTCAGATAACCTATAGGGAAAGTTAACTTTACCACTAGGTGGATGCCCCTCAAGCTTCATTACATTCACCTAAGTAGACTACTCATGGCTATCAGGTGGATGGAATGAAGGTTCTTTTACAAGATCAAGGGAAATACTCGACTGGGATTTTACGAGATCTAATCAAAGACTCGACTTAGAACTTGGGACCTTGTTTCATATTTTAATGAGCTTGACACAAGATAAGGAACTCTACTCAAATTCCTTGTTTCCTTTTTTAATGAGGTTGGCACAAGACTAGGAACTATCCTCATACTCCTTGTTTCATTTTTTAACAAGGTTTACACAAGACTAGGAACTGTCCTCGTAGCCTATTTCATTTTTTAATGAGGTTGACAAAATAAAATAACTATCCTCATATTCCTTGTTTTATTTGTTAATGAGGTTGACACAAGACCAAGAACTATCCTCATACTACTTGTTTCATTTTTTAACGAGGTTGACACTGTAAAAGAATTATGCTAATATTCCTTCATCACAACTCATAAGAGGTCATTAAGGAGATATTTGGTTCCAATGCCCCCAGTACATGTTGTACAACATAACCGAATTGATCGTCAGTCGATGTAGGTATGGAACAGGTTGCTACATAATTAACCTGTGGCGGGGATGATACCATTGGTACAAAAGGACCATTTAGGGAAGATGGTTTATTGGGAGCCATATTTGGACCGAGAAATGAAAGTTGGTCATTGGTGACAATTCTGCCTTCACGCAAGAAATAAATCACTCAAAAGAGTGTTGAAACAATAGCTCCCATGTCATAAACATAGTCGTGCCCTAGAAGTAATTATAATCTAAAGGGCTTGGGACTACCATCACATTCAGACAAATGATTTTTCCTCCCAAAGTAATGGGTAACCGAGTGAGGATCCCTAATGGTTGATTGGTTCCTCTATTAAAAGCCAACATATTCTGGGTAACTGGCACAAGAAGTGGTGAACGGAGCACTTTCCAAGTAGTTGAGGAATGGAAGCTCATCTATAATAGTGCCAAATACGATAATTTTACAAACTTGTACTATGATCTGGAAAGGCACATAAGAAGGAAGAAATAATCCCGCCAATCGATTCCAATCAAAGGAAGTGACCAAACTACTTGGAGGGGTTACCATGGAAATGGGAGAATTAACCCCTTGAGTTACTAGAGCGGGAGGATTTTCCTCATGTCTTGATGGAATAGGAGGACTGCCCCCAAGCTCATCTAAATCTGAAGAAACAAAAGGAACTTGGGTGGTATCATATTCACTCCCTTCGAGAAAGGTACAATTTACTAAAGGTGAAATCAGGTCAATTGTTACCTTGACCTATTGATTTGGGTCATGTATAGACCCATAGGATTCACTTTCAGAGAGTGAGGATTTGACTCATGGTTGATTTGAGTTAATCAAGTCATCAACTAGTGAAGGATTTAGGGAGAGTTTCCTGTAACCAGATGGAAGTCGTTGCAATGAAGCAGGACGGTTATCCAACACTTTTTTGGTTTCATCCAGATAGCGAAAAAGGTGAGTAGGGTGATTCCCTTCACGTAACCTACATGGAAACTTAAATTACCCTTCTTTCCATGAACTTTACTACCACTAGTTGATGGTGTGTCACTAATATGATCTCTAGAAGTTGATGACATAGGATGATGTGAATGAGAAGACCATTCTTCTAAGATCTGAGGAATATCAGGACAATTTCGAAGAATATGGTCTCTCGCACAAAGTTTGCATGTATATCAAACTTTGTGAGGCTTGATGGACAGTTTCTCATCTAATGTTGCATTCAAGGAAATGGTTGCTTGGTTTGCCCTCTACTAAACTTAGTTCTTCTTCTTCTTCTTACCTTTTTTCTTCTTTGTAGCCACTTGGTTACTAGTACCAATACTTTTTAGAGCTGAAGAGGGAGAAGGGGAGGAAGAAACAACTGAGGAAGAAGGAAAAGGGTCAACTTTAGGATCAACTAGAGGTTGATTTTGTCCAGTTGGAGGTGTAATAAATTGCAGATAAATCATGACATTTTGAACCAAGGAGATTAAAAACAACCATGCTGGAAAGCCAATGGTAAATCCCGAAAGGGACAATGTAGCCATATATGGAACATCAATATTTCCAAAAGGAGGAAAAGGACTAGGATTCCCATCAAAAGGAATTCCTTGATCAGTGGACTTTGGATTTGTCGCCATCTGTTTCAACCTAAGATCAACTAAGGAGTGAGCATGGAGGATGTTATCTTTGGTCAGTTAATTTTTTTTTAGTCAAAGTAACATAACAAAATAAAAGAGGGATAATATAAGAAAAAGGTTTACCAAGTAACTGTGAACTGCAGAATACCTCCCGGCAAACCGAGAAGTACAAGTAGGCAATCTCCCTGAATGTTGTGTTAGGTATATCATAGTTTACAAGGTGGCTGACTTGGTTACTTAAGGATGGATAGCAACCTAGAATTTTCCTCCCATATATACCTGAAGGTATGTTGAGGCCTAGTCTGTATAAGCATTGTCTAATGACAAACTGCATAGTGAGAGCATTCCCATATACTTTACGTACTATAACACCGCCCTAAAATCCCAAAGGTACGTGGATGAGCTACGATATACTCATGTACATGGAATGAGGTATCACACTTGGGATGTATTGTAGACAAGTTAGCAACAACTGCTTTGTTTTATGACACTGGAACATGTCTCTAGCCTAGACCACTAAATGCTTTTTGTTAGGTGACAATGCTCCATTAGGTAAATTCAGATAAATTTTAAGTTATCTTCTTTGGAATTTTCCTTTCAAGGTTCACCATATGATGTATGTTTGCAATTCCCAAAATCCAACTATAATCATAAGCATTCTTTCCATTCAATTTAACAATGAAAATCCTTAGCTAGTAGGGATAGATAAATCAGATCTTTGACAAAGAGCAAAGAGCACATCTAACACAATTTCCCTAGCTTTTCCTTTCAAGAATTCACAAACTAAAATATCTATAACACAAAATTCATGTATTTCTTTTCGATTTTCCTTAATTTGAATGAACAAAAAGGAAAACTAATGCACAATCGATCAATAAACTCTTTTCATAAAAATGATGATTTTGCAACAATTTCTTTTCAAGGAAAGGAAAACTTTACGACACTTTTGTTTTAAAAGAAATGAGGAATTACAACACTTTCAACGAAAATACTAATTATATGAACACCTCAATCAGTAGATCTTTCATGAATGAATACTTCACGAAAATTCAATTTTTCGAGGGAAAAGACGATTTTACAGCACTCTCTTTCGAAAAAGATCAATCAACTATATTCTATTTTTTACTATAGACTAATAATGACAAAGAAAAAATTAAAGAAACATTAATCAATCCAATCAAATTAGGGCTAGCTAAGGAGATGAAGAACTATTTTCAGAGACATGACATCCATTTACAATTAGTGAACAAGTAATTAGAAGAGTTTTGGCAAAAAATTGAATTCCAAGGGTGGGAATCTGACCCTAGGAAGATCAGTGCAAGCTATAGACAGAGTAACTGCACTGTAGTGCACTGTCTCTAACTAGAGGGTGCATTGTAGCACACTGTCTCAAAGGCTAGCCCACGCTCATTCCTGTGAAGCCACTCAAGAATCATCTAACCTCAAATTATGACCAAAATTCAGTGCAAAAGGCTGAATTACAGCAAATAAAGTATGTCAAGGTGTTTAAGGAGGCGGATAATCTATTAAGATGGATAATCTCTCCCCAGCAGAGTTGCCAATTTTGTTGGGGAAGTTTTAGTGTCTACGATAAACACTTAAACCCCTAAACTAGTAGCTAAGTATAGAACAACAGTGCAAAACATTCTCTACTTTTTCTATGACCAATAGATTAAATAAGAGGTAAAGAAGCCTACCAGAAGCTTTCACTTACTCCTTATCTCCCTCGACCAATTCAATTGCTCCTTTCCGTACTTAATCCTCTTGAAGAGTACCTACACATAGACAAAAGACAAAAGTTGAACAAAGCATATGATAATGATCTATTGATTAAACATAGCATGGAATCAAGTACATAGCACACATATGAAAGCATCAATGAATAACACAAGCATATGGAAAAAACTTTGAACACTTTATTCGTAAAAGGAAGATTTAAAACACAATTTGCTTGATTCAGCATCACTCCTCCAGTTCAATCCCATCCTCTCCTCATAACAAGTAAGACATTTTGACATCATTACAATACTTGAATCAAATCAAGTCTCATACTAAGAGCACCTCCCTATAATTCAATGATTTCCAGCCAAGCTAGCCAACCCCTTATCACTTAGATGAGTGATATTTTTATACGTGAATGAAGGAAGTTATGCCATAAATGTTGATAATGAATGCCCTTCCAAACTTAGATTTAGTTCCATGGAGGAAGGGATAAAGGGATTGATGTTCCTTAACTTCCTACCACATCTGAATTTGAGCCCATAGGAGTAGATAAACTTGGGAAACTTCTAGATGCATCCAATGAATATGAATATTCCCAAAACCCATTGCAATTTCACTAAAATTCGCTCAGTGTAGGCCAAAGAGCGCTCAAGTACGATTCATAGCACCTTAGTAGTGTACTGGACTACACTACAACGCACCCTAATGAAGGCTTTCCTGCGTTGATCTCTTTAGAGGAAATGTTTGGATGATTTCAGTCATGGAACTTCTTAGGAAGCTAGGCATTCTGATGGTTGACTTCTTGAGGGCATGTAACAACTAAATTAGGGTTTGATGGGCCCTAATAGTACTGATCTGTAAGTCGGGGTTAATGTGACCAAATGGATTTGTAACAGTAGGTACCTTTTGAGTGAATTTAGTTCAAATGGGAGCAACGAGAGAGATTCAAAACAGATCAAGGAAGCGAATGACTACAAGTATGTTCCTCTATCTCATCTATCTTCTATAAGAAAAGGTGAAACTACTTTCTTTCTATTGTTCTAGGTGTAGTCTGTTGGGTCCCTATAATACTAATGATTACCCCATTACTATTGTAGTTGTACCCCTTATTAATATTGTTCTGCCCCTATTGCCCCTATAATGTTATTACTGCGTCCCATAGAATCCCTCTATTATTATTTTTGTGGCTTTATATTATTATTGTTAGGTCGGCTGGGTTATATTGTGACTCCTTAGAATCCTATATATAGAAAGGAGGTTTTGTCATTTGTATCATCCAAAATTGTTCATTTATGTAATGTAAAGGAGGTTTCCCCTCGAAGAGGCTGAATTCTAAGGCGTTGATCTATCTTTTCTATCTTTTGAGCTGGTTTCATAACATTTGGTATCAGAGCTTTGGATTCTAGGGTTTCGCTGCTCCAAACAAGTCATCGTGGCATTTTCGCTATAAATTTTTTTCTAGGACGTTTCAGAAGTCGCAAAAAAAAACCCATTTGAGAAGAATTGGCGCTGAACTTTGGGTCCAAATTTCAGAGCTTTTCGCGAGATATTTTCGGAGATATGAT
>APFE031708773.1:109841-189171 GCA_000404065.3 Pinus taeda
AAAGATCGCTTATACCTCTGTAAGAATTCCTAGCTAAAACAAAAGATTCTTATGGAATTGCACACTTCTCCCCTAGGAGGGCACTCAGGATTTTTAAAAACTTACCACAGGGTTAAGAAGGAATTTTTTTGGGAGGGCCTTAAATCAGATATTCAAAAGTTTGTGGCGGAATGTTTGATTTGCCAGCAAAATAAAGTTGAAACAATGAAGACACCGGGTCTATTACAACCTTTATCCATTCCAAGCCAACATTGGGAGTAGGTTTCAATGGATTTTATCACAGGTTTACCCAAGTCTGAGGGAAAGAGTGTCATCATGGTGGTAGTTGACAAAATTACCAAGTATGCACACTTTTGTGCATTATCACATGCATTTAAAGCCAGTACAATTTCTACGGCATTTATGGAAACAATGCAAAAGCTACATGGAAATCCAAAGATTATTGTAAGTGACAGAGATCCCATTTTCACTGGAAATTTTTGGACAAAATTATTTTCTTGTCTTGGTACTCAGTTAGGTCATAGCTCATCTTATCATCTTAAATTTGATGGGCAAACGAAGATAGTAAACAAATGTTTGGAAGGATATCTTCGTTGCTTCGTATCTAGTAAACAGACACAATGGGTCAAATGGTTGCCTCTGGTTGAATGGTGGTATAACACTTCGTTCCATACAGCAACAAAAATGACCCCATTTATGGCACTTTATGGGCATCAACCACCATACATCACATCATATTAAGAGAAAATTCTAAGGTTCAAGCAGTGGAACATCACATCAAACATCAACAACAAGTCCTCCAACTCTTAAGGGATAACCTCGTGTTGGCACAGAATAGAATGGAACAACAGGCAGATCAACATTGCAGTGACAGAAGTTTTGATGCAGGTGATTGGGTATTCCTACGGCTACAACCATATAAGCAAATGTCCCTCAAGCAATCTAAGAAGGATAATAAATTATCACCAAAGTATTATGGTTCGTACAAGGTGTTACAAAAGATTGGTACTATGTCATATAAATTGGAGCTTCCTGCAGCTTCTCGATTGCACCTTGTTTTCCATGTTTCATGTTTAAAGAAGGTAATAGGCGACAAGCTCCCAGTTCAAAAAATATTACCAGAACTTGACGAGGAAGGAAATATTATATTGGAACTGGAAGTAGTCATGGAAACAAGAACTCAACAGCTACGAAATCGATCAGTTTCAGAGTATCTTACCAAGTGGAAGAACTTATCTGCTAAAGATTCCACATGGGAGGATGATAATTTTATACAGAAGTATCCAAAACTACTCAAGCGTTGAGGACAACGCTTTTTTTGAAGGAGAGGGACATGTTGGGTCCCTATAATACTAGTGATTACTGCATTACTATTGTAGTTGTACCCCTTATTAATATTGTTGTGCCCCTATTTCCCCCATATTGTTATTACTGTGCCCCATAGAATCCCTCTATTATTATTTTTGTGGCTTTATATTATTATTGTTAGGTTGGCTCGGTTATATTGTGACTCCTTAGACTCCTATATATAGAAAGGAAGTTTTGTCATTTTTATCATCCAAGAATTGTTAATTTATGTAATGTAAAGGAGGTTTCCCCCTCAAAGAGGCTGAATTCTAAGGCGTTGATCTATCTTTTCTATCTTTTCTTGAGCTGGTTCATAACATAGTCACCCACCTAGGGAAAATGTGTTTATTCGTAGATGAAAATTCCATATAACAAATTGGTGACCATACTAGGGAACAACTGTCATTCCTGGTGTCTTACCCTCATCATATTACACCATAGTAGACTTTGCTTGACTTTATTGATCTTATTTCAGTCCTTTTGAAGTGTTTTTAGTCAAACATTTTGCTTGAGTGTCTCTTGATTTGACTCTATCACACCAGTGTAGTGTTGGTCTTGACATAGTGTGTTGTAGAGTAGCCCCTACCTTAGGGAAAATGCATTGTAGTGTACTGTCTCCCACTCTGACCTGCACTGATTCCTTTTAGGATAAAAAACCTACCTTTGGTTTGATTTTCCAAAGTTGTTTCTCTTTTTCTTTGGTGAAAGATCAATGATTCTTGTGGTTCTGAAATCAAGTTGTATTTCTCCTCCTAGCCCTACTTTGGCCTTGATTATTTAGTGTTTCTTAAATCATTTCTTTATCATTAACAATTCATTGTCAAAGTTATCTTATAGTCGATTAATAGTTTCTGAAAAGGAAGTATCGTAAAGTATTCATTTCTTTCGAAAAGGAACTGTCGTAAAGTCTTTGTTTCTTACGAAAAAGATTGATTGATTGTATGTGCATTAGTTTCCTTTTGTTCATCTAAACATTAGGGGAATTGAAAAGAAAAGCTTGCATTATGCTTCTAGAGTTTTGTGTGTGCTTGTAGGAATACTATAGGTAAATTGCATTAGATGTGCTATTTGCTCTTTTTTGAGTTGTGTTATATTCTTTCCATGACTAGACCACGTAGTTAACTAGGGAGTTAGAGGGGGCGCAGAGCCCCCCCTTCGTTCAACCGATTATGCAGTGGGGTGGTCACAAGGGGGTTGACAACCCACCCTATCTAGGGGCTTTGAGGGGGGTAGGTAGCCCCCCTCTATGGGTTCCAGGGCAGCACCCCAAGGAAAAATATTTTGGACCCTATATTAGGTTGGGCGAACCTACCTATGGTTTTGTGCATGGTTTTTGCACATGGTTTTTGATGCGATGGTCTTTAGTCCATGGTTTTGGACATGATGGTTTTCAATCCATGGCAATGGATGCTTCAACATTTATAAATATGTATTGTAACATTGAAAGGAGCATAATGAAAAATCAATCTGGTAGTCCCAGTTTTGGGATCTAGGGGAAAATCTCTATGTATATGTGTTTTATGTATTATGCTCTCGCATTGTTATTTTCTTTGTTTTAGAATTTGTATGCAGGTAATTTTTGTACGAGGTTAAAACATACATTTGGTATTAGAGTTGTTTTGGCTTCAAGGGGACACCTTTGTTGCTTAGGGGTTTCACATGGGCCTGTGGTAGACTCTGTTTAGTGGGAGATCTATGAGATCGATTCTGGTGGTGAAAGAAGATGGCGAGCGACGGAAAGATAGAGATCGAGAAATTTAATGGTCAGAGTTTTGAGTTATGGAAACTCAACATGGAAGATCTCTTCGTGGATACAAATCAGTGGATCGTGGTAGATCCAGGTACTAAACCAATGGGAGTGTCTGATTAAGAATGGAAGAAGTTGGATCGGAAGGCAAAGAGCACAATATGATTATTTGTCTCAGATTTAGTAATGCTAAATGTATCAATGGAAGCTACGGCTAAGTCTTTGTGGGAAAAGTTAGGGACTTTGTACCAATCTAAGTCTCTGGTGAATAAACTGTTCCTACAGAAAAGTTTTCTAAGCTAAGGATGAAAAATGGAGACTCAGTGATAGAGCATCTGAACGCATTTAATACTACGGTAAGTTAGTTATTATTGGTTAATATTAAAATTTCAGATGAAGACAAGTGCATCAGTTTGTCTGAAGAGAGTGGTTCTGAGAGTATTAGAAATATGATGGTGGTGGTGTCTTCTTAGGGGATGATAGGAAGGCAACAATCATTGGTCACGAAAAAGTAAAGTTGAAGTTACAAGGTGGAAGGGTTAGAACACTTCTGAATTTTCTTCATATTCCTGCATTAGCCAGAAATCTGATTTATTTAAGCAAACTTGATAATGCTGGTGTAACAAAGGTGTTCCAGAACGATACCTGCAAGATGGTTTGGGGAGCATTGGTATTGATGTGGGGAGTTTAGATTGGAACTTTGTACAAGTTGCAAGGTAACACTATTGTTGATGGTTGCAATAGTTCTATGGTTCGTGAAAGTGGAGCAGAAAATCTAGTGGTCTCTGGAGAGGAGACTATTCTGTGGCATCAAAGGCTTGGACATATTGGAGAGAATGGATTTCGAATACTTCATGGTAAAGGTATGGTAGAAGGTATGAGTAATAGCCCTCTGGATTTTGATTTCTATGAAAATTGTGTATATGGGAAGCAGAATCGGGTGAGTTTCCTCTCTGTTGGTAAGAGGGCGAAACAAATATTAGAGCTTGCGCACAGTGATTTGTTTGGACCTGTGAAGGTTCCATTGTTGGGTAATTCTATGTACTATGTATCATCTATAGATGACTTCTCAAGGAATACATGGATATATTTCCTTAAGAATAAATATGAAGTTTTGATAGGTTTAAAGAATTTAAGGCTCTGGTGGAAAACAAAGCAGAGAAGAAATTAAAGGTGTTGAGGTCAGATAATAGAGGAGAGTTTTGCAGTAAAGAATTTGAAGAATTCTGTAAGAAGTGTCGTATAGCAGATCAGAAGGCTGGTCCATACACACCTGAGAAAAATGCATTTGCGGAAAGAATGAACAAGAAGTTGATGGAAAGGGCAAGAAGCATGCTCAATGGTGTTGGGTTAGGATAGGAATTATCAGCAAAGGCGGTGGAGACAACATGTTACCTGGTCAACATATCACCTTCATTAGTGTTGGAGGATAAGATTCCACAAGATGTATGGACTGGTAAGAAACCCTCTCTTTCACATCTAAGGGTATTTGGATGTGATGCATATGTACATGTTCCAAAGGAGAAAAGAACCAAGTTGGATAGTAAATCTGAAAAGTGCATCTTTATTGGGTATAAGGATGGTTTAAAGGGTTAAAAAATTTGGAACCCAGTAAGAAGGAAGGTTGTGTACAACCGAGATGTTGTGTTCAAAGAGGTGAAAAATGTTATTAAACATGAAGTCCCATCAAAGGAACTTGAGAAGATAGAGTTTGAGCTAAATGAGGAAGAATCAAACTCTACAATAGAAGAGGAATCAGAAGATGAAGAGCCACAAACTCTGGTTGTGAGAAGATCAATTCGAGAAAGAAGGCAACTAGAAATGTATACTCCATCTAATTTCTGTTCAAATTTTTCTTTATCTATTACTGATGATGATCCTAGAATTGTGAAGGAAGCAATAGATTCAGAGGATGGAAAACTCTAGAAATAGGCCATGGTTGATGAAATGGAATCTTTACACATAAATGAGGCTTTGGATCTGGTGGAGTTGTCGGCTGGAAGGAAACCCATTGGCAGCAATTAAGTGTTCAAGAAGAAGACAAATGCAAAAGGAAAGGTGGAGAAATACAAATCTCGGTGGGTAGCAAAAGGTTATTCTCAAGTGCCAGGAATTGATTTTGGTGATATTTTTTCTCCTGTTGCCAAGGTAGATTCTATTAGATTACTTTTATCTGTTGCTTCTTCTTTTGGTTTTGAGGTAGAGAACATGGATGTGAAGACAAAATTTCTTCATGGGGATCTAGAAGAGGAGATCCATATGAAGCAATTTGAAGGCTTTGCGGTGAAGGGTAAGAAAGAACTAGTATGCAAGCTAAAGAAGTCTCTGTATGGATTAAAACAGTCACCAAGGATGTGGTATCAGAAATTTGATACATTTATATGGGGACTTGGCTTCACCTGAAGCAAGGAAGATCACTATGTGTATTTTAAATTAATTGGCGATCGTGTTATTTATCTGGTCTTGTATGTGGATGATATGTTTTTGGTTGGAAATGTTAAAGAAATTATCCAAGATTTGAAGAACCAATTGTCCTCCAAATTCAACATGAAATATCTTGGTGCTGCAAACTATATTTTGGGCATGGAAATTAAAAGAGATAGGGCAAAGAGGAAGCTCTAGTTAAACTAGAGGAAGTATGTCGAGACAATATTGTAGAGGTTTAATATGCAGGATAGTAAATTGGTGAAGGTTCCTATTCTTGTAGGTGTAAACTTATATGTCAAACAGTGTCCCAAGGCACAAGAAGTGGAAGATGACATGTCCCCATGTTCCATATGCAAGTGCAGTCAGTAACCTGAGGTATGTAATGGTCTATACTAGACCAGACATTGCACATGCAATGGGAGTATTGAGCAGGTTTATGTCAAAGCTAGGGAAGGAGCACTAGACAGCAGCGAAGCAGGTTTTCTGGTATTTGTGTGGTACTAATGATTATGGTTTGTGCTACCAAGGAAGACAAGGATTGGACAAAGTGTTTGATTTTTGTGGCTTTGTTGATGTAGATTGTTCTGGAGATTTGGATTAGAGAAGATCTACAAGTGGGTATGTGCTTAACCTATTTGGAGGTGCAGTCAGTTGGATGAGTAGGAAATATTTTGTAGTGGCACTATCAACTACAAAAGCAGAATACATGGCAGCCACTCATGCAAGCAAGGAAGTAGTTTGGTTGCAGATATTGTGTTCAAGTACAGGGTTAGTATGGGGGGCTATAACGGTAGACTATGACAGACAAAGTGCAATTTTCTTGGCAAAGAACCCTACCTACCATTCAAAGACAAAGCAAATTGATGTTCAGTATCATTTTGTGAGGGATATGATAGAAGACAAAAAGGTGTTGCTAGTAAAGGTGGACACTTTGAAGAATACTGCATATGCATTAACAAAATTTGTGAGCTCTAAGAAGTTCTCTTGGTGTAGAGAAATTGTTGGAAATAATACTGAGAGGGGGGGTGAATCAGCATTATCAGATCAATAACTTAATTTTCAAAACTAATTTGTATACATTATTTAATCTTAGTGAAATAGTGTGTATATGCAACTATACTTAATGCAACCAGCGTATATGCAAAGATATGTTGATTTACCCAAATTATCATGCATTGATCTTTAACCAATATATCAGGAATTCATAGACAGTGTAGTAAAAGTAGAATAAAACATCGCACATAAGCAACACACATGAACACCAAGGTATAAGGTGGAAACCCAATGTGGGTGAAAACCACCTACTGCTGTCGTCTCTATATTATTTTAATAATAAGAAAATTTGTTTATAATTTTTGTACTTTTGTAGTCTTATACCAGTATGAAGGATTCTACCTACAGAAGGCTACAACCTTATCTTTTCTTCCACGGACCAAATTTCATAAATTTCAGAATGGATCCATAAACAACATTATTCAATCATCAAATATATCTACATCAACCAATATCCTTTCAAACCCAACCGAATCAATCAATCACTTTGACAACCCATCAATCTCATCTTTCAAAATGCTGTCACCAGAATACAGTAGCCAGAACCCAAAACTCTGCAATAACAAACAGAAGCAAATAAAAACATATTTTATAAGGTATACACTACTTCCATGAGTCAAACTTCCGTGTACATGTGCTTTTCTCAAAGCCAACCACCGTATACATCTACAAACATAAATTCCGAGTTCTGCTGCTATTCCAAACTTTTGTTATACCCATATCATATCTTTCACAAAATAATATATGCATCAGTGTTCAGATCTAGAATATACATGTGCTTCAACACAAAAGATAGTTCATTTTACAACTTAAGATTTTGATTCATCATTAGGTCTGATTCCTCATTGTTAGCTAAGGTTTGTCCTTGGTTCAGATCCAACTATGCACCATGACCCAATAACCTGCATACTAGATCTTACACTTCATCATATATTCGATACTTGCACACTTGGCCTAATGATATTCTCCTCCTTTTATAGTCTTAGGCCTTACTCAATACCATGGACCAAAACCACTTAGGACCAATACCTTGGACCAAATACCTTGGACCAAAACTTAGTTTTCCAAGATATACGCGCTTTTCATTTTGTGAAACTGGGTGTGTACGTTATATGCTTCTTTTGGTCTGTTAACCTGCGTGTATATGCTCCTTTATCAAGGTGAACCGACGTATACCTCTCTTTGTTCATTATTTTCAGTCTGATCATTAATTCTTTACTATTTCCCTGTTGCACTATGATTTGTCATCCGAGTAAGTTTCCATCAAGGACAACACTTGAATCATCATGCCAACAATCTCCCCCTTTGGACTTGATGGAAACACCAAGTCACTCTCCCCCTTTTCTCATCAAGGGCAAAGGGTCATGATCCCCTTGACTACCTCTTTAATTCTCTAATATGCTGAAGTGAGATGATTGAGGTCCTATGATCGAGTCCATGCTCCCCCTGAACACAAGCAAGATCTGCAAAAAGATAACATCACTCTCTACATACATCACCAATGACCTTCCTATCACCAAAGGCACATACATCCATCCATCTCCCAACCAAATGGGGATATACCATATTTGACTCATCCACACAACCAAGTGGGGATATACCAATTGTTTATACAAGAAACATTACATCATCCATCCCATGCATAGTGGGCTTACACATTATGTCTTTTCATGACCTTTACATTAAATGATATACATGACATATATAACAGAGACAAAATATCTTAAACGAGACTATAATAATCATCAATAGCATCTGTCAATCAACATCCGAACCAACAACCATGTTCTCCCCTTGAACCTATTCCACTTTAATTAAAAACAACTATGTGAATCTGTACCAAAATCTTCTAAGATAATTCCAACAAATGCATTATTAGAAGCATATGCTCCCCCTGAACCTGTGCCATACGTTCACTATTAGATCTCATCATATATTATATAAGAGTTATCACGACATCATCATTAATTAGATATACATCAAGTTATCAACAATTTATGAGAGCCAACATATTTCCACATGTCATCAACAGATTGTAACCATCATAGAGTAGATAATTCACTGAATCATGTCAGACCCCTTCCTTCCTGAGTCTAGCCCACTACTTTTCCTCAAACCAACATATACGTTACTGTATTCATAGAAACTAGCATATGTACATGACTACACTTCATGAAACTCACGTATACCAAATTTTATCAAAAAAATGTATTTTAATAGCAGGATGATGCAGCAACTACTCCCAATTTATGTCTGAGATATTCAAATGTCTCTCTCGGCAGTGGTTTAGTGAATATATCAGCAACTTATTCTTTGGAGGGAACATACTGAAATTTGACCTTTTGTTGAAGCACTTGTTCACGTAGAAAATGATATTTGATGGGTATGTGCTTGGTCTTAGAATGCATGACTGGATTCTTTGAAATACTGATGGCACTTGTATTATCACATAGAATGGAGATGGGTGGGGTACATGTGATCTGAATGTCTTGCAATTTTTGCTTCATCCAAAGTAGTCGTGTGCAACAAGATGCAGCGGCCACATATTCTGCTTTAGCTGTAGATAATGCAATTGAACTTTTTTTCTTGCTAAACCAAGACACTAACGTGGAGCCCATACATAATGCACCACCGCTAGTTATTTTCCTACCATCAACGCTTCCTACTCAATCTGCATCTGTATATGCATGAAGTGTAACATCTGTATCTCTAGGATACCATAAACCAAACTTCTGTGTTCCTTGAAGATATTTCAAAATCCTTTTGACTGCCTGAAGGTGTGATTCCTTTGGATTTGCTTGGAATCTTCCAACTATTACTACTGCATGCATGATGTCCGGTCAGGTACCTGTTAGATAAAGCAAACTGACAATCATGGATCTATAAGTTGGTTGATGTACTGCTACTAATTCATCATTTGAGCTGAGACTCCATCCTATTACCATTGGAATACATATTGGTTTAGAATCTTCCATGTCATACATTTTCAAGATCTATTCAAGACATTTGGTATGTTACAGAAAAATACCATCTTTATTTTGTTGAACTTGCAGACCAAGAAAATATGTAAGCTCACCAAGCAAGTACATTTGAAATTCTTGTTGCATTATTGAAGCAAAATTCTGACTCATTGATTCTTCATTGCTACCAAAAATTATATCATCAACTTAAACAACAATTATTAGCAATTTATTATTGTCAATATTTGTATATAGATTGCTATCAGCTAATCCCTTTGAAAAGCCTTGTTGGTGGAGATATTTGTCAAGATGGTAATACCAGGCCCTTGGAGCTTGTTTTAGACCATAGAGAGCCTTTCTGAGTCTGCATACAAGTTTTTCATCATTTCCAAGAATGAATCCATCTGGTTCCTCAATATAGACTTCTTTTATGTCTCCATTAAGAAAGGCAAATTTTACATCCATTTGGTATACTTTGAATTTGTGAAAACTAGAAAGAGAAAGGAACATTCTTATGGCTTCAAGTCTAGCAACAGGTGCAAAAGTTTCTTCAAAATCTATACCTTCTTGTTGAGCATATCCCTTACAAACAAGTCTAGCCTCGTTTCTAATAACTTATCCATTTTCATTTATCTTGTTTTTGAATATCCATTTAGTGCCTATGATATTCTTATCATGAGCCTAGGAACTAATTCCCAAGTATTATTCTTTTCAATTTGCTTAAGTTCTTCATTCATGGCCTTGACCCACCATTCATCTTTGCATGTTTCTTTTACATTTTGAGGTTCGGAGGAAGATAGTAATACTAGATAGCTTGAAGCTTCTGTAATAGTTCTTCTTGTCTGCACACCTGCCTCTTTCTATCCCAAAATTTGAGTTTCTAGATGATTTTTCTAAACATACCTAGCCGGAGTATTTTCTTCTACCATTATCTCTTCTTTTGGTGCTTCATTGGTTTCTTCTTCAGAATTTGATGTGGGTAGATAATCCTCATCTTCTTCATAATCTTCGGTTTTTATCTATTTTGAATTTTTGCATGCTTCATCAACCACAACATCAATACTTTCAATAATTTTCCCAAGTATTTTATTATAGCATTTATATCTTTTACTTCAGGAAGAGTAACCAAGAAGAATGCCTTCATCTGCTCCAGGTTCAAAATTACCAAGTTTTTCATTAGTCCTTTTGATGTAACATTTTCTTCTAAGAACTTTGAAATATTTTATAGTAGGAGTCTTACCATACCAAAGTTCATGTGGAGTTTGAGTGTTGTTTAGCCAAACATTTGCTTGGTTCATAATAGTGATGGCAGTGAATGCAACTTCACCCTAGAAGGTTACAGGAGTTCTAGATTCATCTAGCACAGCATGAGCCATTTGTTGAGCAATTTTTTTCATCCTTTCTACCACTCCATTTTGCTGAGGAGTCCTTGTGGTGGAGGACTGCCTTTTTATTCCATGTTGCTCATAAAATTCAAAGAATTCATCCGAGGTAAATTCCCCTCGATTAGATTTGAGGCATTTGATTTTGCGATCTAATTCATTTTCAACAAAAACTTTGAAGGCTTTGAAATTTTCAAATGCTTCTTAGAAGACCTATCCAACACATTCTGGAAAAATCATCAATGAACAATATAAAGTATTCTTCTCCACGAGGTGACATTTTCCTGGATGGTCCACATAAATCAGTATGAACAAGTTCTAGAGGCTTACTAGCTGATCCTTCCTTTTTAGGGAAGTGCGATCTGGTTTGCTTACCAATTTGACATGATTTGCATATTGTATTTTCAGGAATGATGATATTAGGAAGATCACGAAAAGGTTGGAATCTGCATGCTTTTCTTATTTGAGAAAAGCTTAGATGCCATAATCTTCTGTGCCATAGCCAATATTCATCATTTTTTCTTAGATAGCACTGTTGTTGTCCTCCCTTGAGTATGTATAAGGTGTTTGGAGTTCTTGTACCTTTTATCACAGTTTATCCTGTATCAAGCTCATGAACAACACATCCGTTTGATCAAAATACTACTTCATTTCCTTGATCACACATTTGACTGACACTCGATAGGTTATGCTTTAGACCATCAACATAAAAAACATTCCCACCTTTAACCTTTTCTTTTAAGAAAATAGAGCCTTTACCTTTTATGACAGCAGGAGTGCCATTTCCAAATGAGACCTTCTTTTCCTTTTCTAAGGCATTATATGAGTGAAGTTTCTCTTTGTCACCTGTCATGTGTTTTGAGAATCCACTGTCGATGTACCACTAATTTTCTTGTCCTTCTTCATTCAAGGCTATGCCACATCTTTCTTTTTGTGATTCTTCCTTTCTCCATATTTCAGGTATTAATGGAGTTTTCTCCTTTTGAGATATTTGTCGAAATTTACTCCTGCATTCAAATTCTTCATGACCGAAGTTGTTGCAGATAGAGCATTCTATTTCATTTTCAAGAAAGGAAAAGTTATTGTAGGACCTTTTCATAATCCTTGTCACATTCCTTTGATTTCGTGCTTCTCTAGTCATGATGGTCTTGTAAGCAACACATTGAGTAGCTTTTTGTCCAAAGTTATGACATGAAAAACATTGGCCATTAAAGAAGTTCCTGCAATTATCGAATATACTAACCTGGTGATTGTAGTTTCTATTCATGCTTGAAGCAAATTAAGGTTGGTTGTGAATTATGTTCGTCCTTGAAGTAAATTGATCTTGATTTCCCTGGTGATCTACTTTATGCCTTTCCTTACGATTGTCAAACTGTTCATTGCTCTTTGCATCAAGATAGCTTTTAGTGGAGGTTGATGGATTTTGTGCTTGAGATGTTTCTTCAGTATATCCAAGAATTTTCTTTATCAGAGGAGAATGATGTACTTTGATAATTTCATTTAAGGTTTCTGATCTTTTAGCAAATGTAAGATTCAGAGCTTTTGTTTTCTCAAGATCCTTTCTTAGACCAACAATTTCACATTCTAGTTTTTCATTGTGTTTTTCTCTTTTAGAAAGTTGGAATGTCAAAGTATCTATAATCATATTCTTTTCTTCTAAATAGGTTTTGATTTTAGAGAGTTCTTCATAAAGGTCATCTTCATCTAAAGCATCCAAGAAATCATCATCTTCATAAGCCACCAGAAGTCTATAGTCATTACTATTTTCATCTTCATCACTAATTGATAAACCATCACTATCTTCATGAAGTATAGTAGCTCTTCTTACTTACACTTTGTTTTCTATTCCATTTTGCAGATTCCTTCCCTTTATCAAATTTATCTTTATCAGGACATTTGGTAGCATAATGACCAACTCTTCTACAAGCAAAAAATTTGAAAGGTAGTTTACCTCTGAATCTTCCAGAACTAAGTTGAAGATTCTTGACAAAGTTTACTTCCTCTTCTTCTTTTGAAAGATGTCCTAATTCATTGGGTTCTTCTTTTCCTTTTGCTGAAGCTTTAAATGTGACTTCTCTCATATCTGATGGACCTCCTTTTCTCATCTCAAAGGAAGTTAAGATTCCGTGCAACTGTTTCATACTAATATTCTGTAGATCCTTCTTTTCTTCTATGGCAGATACTTTTGATTCAAACTTAGTAGACAAGGATCTTAAAACATTTTCAACTAAAGTGAATTCCTTTATCTCTTCGCCTAGATTCTTCATGCAATTAACAATCTCATCTATGCGTAAGAAGTATCTAGCTATACTTTCATCATTGTGCATATTAAATTCTGAGAGTTTGCAGTTTAGCACATTTTACTTGAGAGTCTCCTTCATAGCTTAGAACGATTTTGTCTGATATTTCTTTGGCGGATTTGAGCTGCTCAACTTTGACAAACTTTGATTGGGACATAATTCCCAACAATGTATTGAAAACCTTGGCATTGGTTTCATATTGCTTTTTACCTACCGTATCTGTAGGAATTGTTGATGGAAATGTATATCCTCCTTCCACGATTTCCCAGACATCTGTTCCAAGAGATTTAAGATAGGTTGTGGTTCTTACCTTCTAATAAACAAAGTTGCTTCCATCAAAGGTTGGTGGTCTGATGGATCCCCTGCCTTCTTGAATACTCATGATGATGATATTCCTTCAAGCGGTCAAGCTTCTTCTGAAGGACTTGCTCTGATACCAATTTTTGGAAATAATACTGAGAGGGGCGGTGAATCAGTATTATCAGATCAATAATTTAATTTTCGAAACTGATTTCTATACTCTACTTCAACTTAGTGAACAAGCGTGTATATGCAACTATACTTAATGCAACTAGCGTATATGCAGAGATCTATTGATTTACCCAAATTATCATGCATTGATATTTAACCAGTATATCAAGAATTCATTAGAAAGTCAAGTAAAAGCAAGATAAAACATCACACGCAAGCAACACACATGAACACCAAGATATAAGGTGGAAACCCAATGTGGTTGAAAACCACTTGCTACTTTCATCTCTGTCTTCTTTTAATAATAAGAAAATTTGTTTACAATTTTTGTATTGGTGCAGTCTTATACCAGTACGTAGGCTTCTACCTACAGAAGGATACAACCTTCTCTCACTCTCCAACTTCTACTGGAAGGGAGCTACAACCCCCTAGCTCTTGCACTAGCGGATATGTTTACTAGTACGTAGGTGCCAGCCTACAGAAGGCTACAACCTTCTCTTTTCTTCTAGGGACCATGTTTCGTAAATTTTCAAACTGGATCCATCAACAACATTATTTGATCATCAAATATATCTTCATCAACCAATATCCTTTTAAACACAACCGAATCAATCAATCACTTTGAAAAAACATCAATCTTATCTTTCAGAATGCTGTCACCAGAATAAAGTAACCAAAACCCATTCCAGAACCCAGAACTCAGCAATAACAAACAACAACAACTAAAAACATATTTTATAAGGTATACGCTACTTTCATGTGTCGAACTGACATGTACACACGCTTTTCTCAAAGCCAGCCAGTGTATACATCTGCAAACATAAATCTAGAGTTTTGCTACTATTCCAGACTTTTGTTATACCTAGATCATATCTTTTACAAAATAATATATACGTCATTGTTCAAATCTAGAATATACATGAGCTTCAACACAAAATATTGTTTATTTTACACCTTAAGATCCTGATTCATCATTAGATCTGATTCCTCATCGTTAGCTAAGATTCATCCTTGGTTTAGATCCAGCTATGCACCATAACCCAATAACCTGCATACTAGATCTTACACTTCATCAGATATTCGATACTTGCACGCTTGGCATAATGATCTCCTCCTTTTATAGTCTTATGCCATGCTCAATACCATGGACCAAAACCACTTAGGACCAATACCTTGGACCAAATACCTAGGGTCAATACCTCGAACCAGATGCCTTGGATCAATACCATGAATCAAAATACCATGGACCAAATACCTTGGACCAAAACTTAGTTTTCCAAGATATACACACTCTTCATTCTGTGAAACTGCGTGTGTACATTATAAGCTTATTTTGGTCTATTAACCCATGTGTATATGCTCCTTTGTCAAGGTAAACCTGTGCATACCTCTCTTTCTTCATTCTTTAATATTGCTCTGTTGCATTGTGATCAGTCATCTAAGTAAGTTTCCATCAAGGACAACACCTGAATCATAATGCCAACAGAAACAATGGGCATTGCAGGGCTGGATAAATGAGTAAGCTCTCATGTGGCCCCCTGTGGAAGGAAAAAAAACAAGTGGGAGAATGTTGGGTTGTGTTATATTGTTTCCATGACTAACCCACATAGTTAATCGGGGGGTTACAGGGGGGCAAAGCCCAACCTTCGTTGCACCAATTGTGCAATGACGGGGTGACAGGGAGGGTGGCATCCCTCCCTATCTAAGGGGTTTGAGGGGCGCGGGTAGCCCACCTCTATGGGGTATCGGGCAGCACCCCAAGGAAATTTTTTTGGACTCTATATTAGGTTGGGCGAAGCTACCTATGGTTTTATGCATGATTTTCACACATGGTTTTTGATGGAATGGTTTTCAGTCCATGGTTTTGGACGCAATGGTTTTTGGTCCATGGTATTAGATGCTTCGGCATGTTTGGATATATATTGTAACATTGAAAGGAACATCATAAAAAATCAAGTTGGTAATCCCAGTTTTGGGATCTAGGGGAAAATATTTTTGTATATGTGTTTTATGTGTTATGCTCTCGCATTGTTATTTTCTGTGTTTTAGAATTCTGATGTAGGTAATTTCTAAACGGGGTTAAAACCTACATTTGGTGTTCTGAAATCAAGTTGTATTTCTCTTCCTAGCCCTACCTTGGACTTGATCGTTTAGTGTTTCTTAAATGATTTATTTATCATTATCAATTCATTGTCAAAGTTATCTTATAGTCGATTAATATTTTCTGAAAAGGAAGTGTTGTAAAGTCTCCATTTCTTTCGAAAAGGAACTATCGTGAAGCCTTCGTTTTGTTGCGAAAAATATTGATAGATTGTATGTGCATTAGCTTCCATTTTTTCATCTAAACATTAAGGGAATTTAAAAGAAAAACTTGCATTATGCATCTAGAGGGTTGTGTGTGCTTGTAGGAATAGTATAGGGAAATTGCGTTAGATGTGTTCTTTGCTCCTTGATTAAACATTTTGATTGCTCTATCCCTTGTAGTTAAGGTTTTCATTGTCCAACTAAATTGCAAAGAATGTTTCTCATCATAGTTACATTCTAGGAATTTCAAAGACATCATGTGGTGAACCTAAAAGAAAAAATCTTAATCAAGATCAACTTAGAAGTTATCTCAATTAACCTAATGGAGCATTGTCACCTAACGAATAAAATTGAGAGGTTCTAGGCTAGAGACGTGTTCTGACATCGTAAAACATAGAAGCTATCATTAATTGTCTGCAATACGTTCTGAGTGTGATACCTCATTCCATGTAGGTAAGTATATCATAGCTCATCCACGTACCTTCGAGTATATAGGGCGGTGTTAAAGTACAAAAAGTATAAAGGAATGCTCTTAATATGCAGTTTCGCATTAGACAACGCTAACACGAATTCCACCTCCACGTTCTTTCGAGTATATATGGGAGGACTGCATTAGGTTGCTATCCATCCTTAGGTAGCCAAGTTGGTTGCCTTGTACACTGTGATACACCGAACACAACATTCGGGGAGATTTCCTGCACATATGTTAAGTCCTCGGTTTACTGAGGTAGTATATTTCAATTCAAAATTTCTTGGTAATCATTTTTCCTAGATTACCCTATTTTTTTTATTTCTTTCTTGTAATAAAATCAATCAACAATCATGGAGGAACATCAACCCTTACCCCATTGTTCGTAGAGGACAACAAGTAAAATACCTTTACCCCCCGAAGCTACACCTAGCCAAAAAAAGAAGTCTCATTTAACCAAATTCAGTACATCAAAAACATTTGGGTCTTCGTCTAAATTACCTAAGTCACCTATAGTGGTAAGTACTGTGACCCCAGTTACTCCTACAATTATTGGTACATCTGTAACTGAAGTGGAATCTCCACAATTACCTGAGGACACAAAAAGTGAACCTAGTGAAACGGTAACCCAAGTTGTCCAACAACAAGTTGATTCTCAACCCAAAGTTGTTCAACAAGAAATTACTTCTGAACCTGAATTTGTTCAACCAGAAGTTGATCCTGAACCTATCAAAGTTCAACCAGAAGTTACTTTTGAACCAAAAGTTGTTCAAGAAGCCCAACCTGAACTTATTGTTCTTTTACCTGAACACTTGGATATTGAAGTTGAACAACTAGAAGTTGTTACCATACCAGAATATGATCGACTGGTTTATCCTCAAACATCTATAACTATTGAGACTTCCCATTTACCAAAGAGTCAAATACTAGAAATCTATTACGAATCTGACGATAAAATCCTTCCACCTAGTTTGATTTCAATTGAAGAGGAATGTGAAGAAGAAACACCTAGAACTCCAAATTGGTTTGGAACTGAGCTTTATCTTTATCGTCATAATCCTCATTTTACTGCTCCTTTTGATCTTGATTACTTTCAAACTCATGTTGATTCGTTAGGACATTTATTAGGAATTTTGACTATGCCAAAATCAACATCCCAAGCTGTACCATCTATTACAGTTGTGGAATTATCCTTTGTCGCTACTTCTTCGAATTTTACTACAACACCTAATTTGCATTTCTATGGTGTTCCGTCCATCCCACTAGGTTACCAATCTTTAACTAGAACCCACTCAGGCGTTGCTTCTAGTCCATGGTCTTCACCCAGGTCCTCCACAAGAATTTTACATGGTTCCTCTCTTACGGATATTGAACAGTTTGATCCATAAAGTCAATATCAAGTTGGTTCATCTAGTTACCTTCCAATTTATCCACTTTACAATGGATTACCCCCATATGGAGAACAATATGCACAATCTCCTTATCCTCCTTTTTTGGGGGGGCAACCATATGGCAGTATTCCGTTCTCTTTAGGTCAGCCTAGAATGATTGTTTGCCAGTGGTAGCCAACAATGCTCGTTCAAATAAGGCTTGTCTATCCATCACAACCAATGCAATCTATTTCATCCATACCTACTACGCATGTCGTTACAACTTTACCATATTCGCAAGCTTAGTTAGTTGTATCTCAACCTTTGCAAGTTTTTCCTTCAACCTTTGACCCCAAGTTTCAGATTTACAGATTCAATCTTCTCAATGTATTTTACAAAAACCATTTGTGCCTGGAATCCAACAACCTAAGACAAGTTTACCATTTACTAGAATGACTCATACTTATACTGGTGTAATATATTCACAACCTAGTCAAACTTACATTGGTGGGAAACAACCATTAAATCAACAACCATGGTAGCCACAATATCAACATCAACATTTCCAACAATACCAAACTTATCTTGGACTTGGTCAACAAGCCTATGCTGGGTTTTGTCAACAATAAGTTTACCCAGGTCCTGGTCAATAAGCCTATGTTGGGTTTGGACAACAAAAAATTTATCCTGGTGCCCAACAACCACCTCATACTATATTTTCTCAATAAACGTACCCCTATCAAGGTTACCAACAGCAAATTCCTTATGCTAGTATGCAAAGGCCTTCTGCTAGCCAATTCCATCTTACCCTAGTTACGCTCAACCTGAACTCAATAGACAGTTTCCTTTTGTCTCAACACTTGAATTACCAGATTTAAATCGGCTTACCAATTCTTTATGCACCTTGGTGGCCAATGATTCCTCATAAATTGCCGTCCAATATTCCAAAATTCAATGGAAACCCTAGAGAAGACCCGTCCAACCATGATATGACTTTTCATTTATGGTGTTCATCCAACTTCCTAAATGATGATTCAGTTAGACTACGTGTTTTCCACCGAACACTTACTGGTCCAGCTGCGAAGTGGTACATTGAATTACCATGATATTCATTTGATAACTTTATATCCTTGGTCACCATGTTTTTAACCCACTTCCAGTTACCCATTAGATATGAAACTAGAACGGAACTATTGACAAATTTTAAATAGAATATTGCTACTCACATTTTTGATCATATTCATGAGTGGCATCATCTTTAGTGAATGGTAAAAACTTATGCTCCCGATTAGCTTTTAGCTGAGTGGTTTATAAAATACTTGTTGCCATCTATCATTGAAGATGTGGCTAAAGGAGAAGTTGTCACTGAAGAGCAAGTAATTGCTCGTGCCCAATACTTAGACTTGATTTACACCCAGTCTGGCATGCTCTATGGCAAAATTCCAAATGCACCTAGACTAGCTTTTACTATTCCTCTACCCCCATTGAGTAAGGGCTCTCATGTCGGTGACGATGTGATTGGTTATTCAAGCACACAAACAATAGTTAGACCATCTAGTCAAACACGTTCTATTTCCAATCAATCTTTTACTTCATTTGATAGTACTCCTTCTTTCGAAATAAATGTCGTGTCATCTGACAAAGGCAAGAATGAAAATCAACCTAGAAGCAACAAGGAGGGGAAATCTAAAAAGAAACAAAATCCTCCCCCTCAAAAGAAATCATCTAATTGGACCCTTCTCCAGCTAAGAAACCTCATTATCCATGTTTAATCTGTAACGAGGGGTATTTTATGTGAGACTGTCCTTACCGCTCTGAAGTCTCAAAACTTCTTAAGTCTTCTAGTGCATCCGCTATGTTGATAGATCCCTTTCTGAATCCAGAGACTCAATTGGTTGCTACAGATCATGCTTCCACTTCACAAGTGCTTATGGTAGTCGCCTCTAAGCCTAAAATTGATGTTTTGGTGTCTACACAAAGTAGAGATTATGGTAATCCATAATCATCATCGAATAACAAGGCTTCAAGTCAACCAAATACTTCAACTTCGACTTCGTCTGATCCTATTCCACCACCCATCGCACCAAAGTTAACAATAAAAACATCTAAAGGAGTTGTACATAAGTCTACATTCAACCCTCGAGCTTGAGTAGCGCAAAACTATAACATAGTTGAAGATCTGGATCAGTCACCTTCTGCTATGTCGATGTTTGAGGTGCTTCAAAACTGTCCCTCCCAAAAGCAAGCTTTATTGTCAGCAATTGGTGGAATTGATCCAACGTATTCCAATCTTGTAGTTTTTAACCATTCAGGATATATGCCACAATTACCAGCTCAATTAGTTTTCCTGATCCAAGTAAAGGATTTGAATAAAATCGTTCACCGAACCATTGTTGACAAGGGTTCATCTACTTGTATCATGTCAATGAGAGTTGCTAGAAAACCCTTGGCTCCTTACCTTTGTAACGGTCACCTACAACTTTAAAATATTTTATGGTCACACTTATATGCCTTGTGGAATTTTAAGTAACCTGGAGATAAAACTAGGGACAAAAACTATAACTGTTGAAGTTGAGTTTGTTGTAGACCCCTTAACTACAACATTATGCTAGGAAGACTTGGGTTTATGCTATGGTTGTTGTGGTTTCAACATACTTTTGTATGATTGCTTTCCCTAATAAAGGCAAAATCATAGTAATTGAGTAACTTGGATTATTTTCCTCTAGTTCACAGGCTACTGGAAGCATTATGTTAATTCAGGGACCCCCGATATCTCTTAAAAACATTTGAATAGGTCTCTCCAAAGATCCTTCCTTGATGGGTACCTTTTCTCTACCGTCACCATCACAAATGGCGTAAGTTGCAAAAGTTGAGACTTACAACATGATATCTTCCACTTCATCTGATTCATGGAAGCTTCCCAATAAGTCTGAAGATGATATGAGTAATGAAACTATGCCACTAAGCCCCATTGAGCTTGCATAGAAATCAATCTTTTTGGCTTTTGTTGTAAACCCAAATCCATTATCACCAATTGTATGCGTTGATCATTCATTAGAATATGGTACTTCCTCTAATCCTTTTTCACATACATTTTCTACTGATGAAGGAATCATCCAATCAATGATGACAGAAGAAGAACCATGGGAAGATCATCATCATCGATCGCATCTTGCAGATCACATAGAAAATGTTTCAAAAGAACCAAATAACCTGTCAATTATTGATTTCCTTTTGACTTATGTACTTGTAGAAACAATCAATTCCAAACAAAACTTGTCAAATATCAAAGAAAACATTTCTATCGACATTTCGACCAAACCTGGAATTGTAGGGAACATCCCTGTTGGAAAATCTTGTTCTCCATCATAACTTGAAACTTATGTGCTCTTTTCCTTGAATTCCATGACATATTTGCTTGGTCATATGAGGAAATGCCAGGAATTAATTATAGTATAGTTAAACATGAGATTAAAATGTATCATGATGTCAAACTAGTATGACAACACTTCCATCCTTTACATCCAAAGAAGTTTGCTACCATAAAAGCAAAAATTGAAAAATTGTTGCATGTTGGTTTCATTTACTGTGTTCCTCTTATCGATTGGGTTTCCAATATTGTTCCAGTCATGAACAAACAAGGAACAATATGAGTGTGTGTTGATTATAGGGATGTTAATAACACCTGTCAAAAATACAACTATCCCACTATCTTTATCGACCAAATAACTGATGACTGTGTCGGATGTGAAACATTTTCATTTATCGATGGCTTTTCCAGCTATAATCATATCAATATCTACCTAGAAGACCAATATAAAAATGCTTTTAGTTGTCCCTGGGGCACATTCACATATAGAAAACTCCTTTTTGGTTTGAAGAATGCTAGGACAACTTTTTAGAGGGCAATGAATTATGCCTTCCATGACATCAAACACATTGTTCAACCCTTTCTAGATGATTTACCTACACATCCACGGAAACGGGTTTATCACCTGCAACAACTAAAATATATCTTTTTACAGTGACGACACTACAAAATTCAACTCAATGGACACAAATGTGTGTTTTGGGTTAGTTCTAGTCATTTTCTTGGTTTCGTAGTGTCTAAAGAAGGAGTTCAACTTGAATCTTTGAAGGTTAAGGCAATTCTTGATCTACCTCCACCTTCCAATTTACTGCAATTACAAAGACTACAAGGGAAGGCTAACTTTGTAGGGAGGTTCATCCCCAACTACATTGAAATGGATAAAGGATTTACACATCTTTTGAAAAAGGAGATTCCCTTCCATTGAGACCAGGTTGCACAAGCTTCCTTTGATGCTCTCAAAGATACCCTGATTCAAGCATCATTAATGCATGCCCCTAATTATCAAAATGAATATTTCCTGTATCTTGCTGTACAGATACAGCAATTGATATGGTTTTAGTCCAAGAATAATATGGGATTGAACATCCGATCTATTATTTGAGTCGCAATCTCAATGATACAGAAGTTAAGTACTCTTATGTCAAAATGATAGCTTTTGCTATTGTTCAAGCTATACAGATATTTCTCCACTATATCCTGCTTCAAAAGACCATTGTCATTTTAGATTGCAACCCTATGACATACATTTTTTCACACTAATTGTTGGGGGGAAATATTTGAAATGGATTGTTATTTTGCAGGAATTTGATTTGGAATCCATCAAATCCAAATCAAAGAAATCTCTAGTCTTTGTCGAGCTTCTTTGTGACCTTCCCTCTACCGATATCAATTCAACAACAAAACCATCAATTCCAAATGAGTCTCTGTTTCTCATTTCATCATCTGACCGATGGTATGGAGATATATTGATCTATCTCCAGACTCAAAGCTTCTGATCTGATACCTCTCGCTCGCAAGAGTGACCTATTCATTACCAAGCCAAAGATTATCTGCTCATTGGCGACGCTCTTTACCGTCATGGTATCAATACAATTTTATGAATGTTCTACACTCATGAGGAAGCCGATAAAGTGTTAATGATTTCCATTCTGGTGTCTGTGGTGGACATTTAACTGATTATGCTACCGAACAAAAGATTCTCCATGTTGGGTACTTATGGCCAACTATATTCAATGATTGCATTATTACTGTCAGAAATCATCATGCATGACATGTTTTTGACCGCAAAACCTGATTACCCCCTACACTACTACATCCTATCATCATTGTTGGACCATTTTCAAAATGGAGCATTGATTTTATGACATGAAACCCTACCTGGGTCAGGGGGCATGGGTATATTATTGTCGTCGTGGACTATTTACAAAATGTGCCAAGGCTATGCCTACATTAAACAAAAACAGTGAGATGACTACTCTTTTTTTGTTCAACCATGTGGTTGCACAGTTTGGTGTACCACAAGCTATAGCTACATATCATGGGTCTCATTTTCACAACCATATGATGGACGAATTCACTGGAAACTTAGGACTTTCACATGATGGTTCTACTCCTTATTATCCGCAAGCTAATGGACAAGTTGGGGCTATCAACAAAATCCTTAAGCGAATGCTCTAACGAATGACAATTTTTCATGAGTGAAACTAGCATTTAATCCTATACTCAACTTTGTGGGATTACTGAACCTCGGTAATAAATGCAACCGGATTCACACCTTTTAAATTGGTGTATGGTTTGGAGGAAATATTACCTATACAATGTGAAATTTCGTCATTAAAAATCACGATTGACCTATTACCCAACACTTCTAAAGAAGAATCATGTTTCTTAGATCTCATCCATATAGATGAAACACATCATGAAGATGCATTGGCTAACGAAGCACATAAGAAACAAATAAAGGTACAATATAACCGAAATGTCAAGCCTCACATTTTTCCAAAAGGAGACTTGGTCTTGCTTTATGGTCAGGAAGTTGATAAACTAGGAGCAGGGAAATTTGAACCATTATGGATGGGCCCCTATATTTTCAAGCATGTTTTGGCAAAATGTGCATATGAGTTGGTTGATTATGATGGTATTTCCATTGTCGCAGCCCCATAACGAGTTGTATTTGAAACGTTACTATGCCTAATTTTTTGTAGTAATAAACACTGTATATATACTTTTTTTGCGTGTGTGTGTTAGTGTGACTCTTAGACTTTTTATGTGGTTAAGTAATACACTTTTCATTTGTTGCAAATGTCGGAATATTTGGAACAATTTGTTGGTTATGCCGATGGTGCTATCCATAGTACGCAAAACCTATCTTCTGCAGCCTCAACAATATTCACTCCAAGTGGTGATTTAGTGATTTTTCAAGGGATTTGTATTGGTCATTCCATGAACAATATCATTGAGTATAGTGGATTGATCGAACTCCTCTCTACTGCCATTTCACTTTGCATTTGCCAAATCATCATTAGGCTTGACTCACAACTTGTCATATTGCAACTTACAAATGTTTACACCATCAGAGCTATCAAGCGCAATAGACTCATCCAATGGCCAGGTACACCAATAGTGTGGCGTTGTAGTCTCATTGGTAACTCCTGGATTTGGACATCTAGAATACTGAGTGTTAAGCCCTCAATATGATCTTATAACTCTGCCATTGTCTCAGTCAAATCCAAATCCTGGAGAACTTCTCTTCCCACATTTATCATCATTGGTTTACCTGCCTCCTGCTGATGACCCATAGGTCGAACAATACCAACATCTACATGCATGAGTACATTTTTAGTTTAGTCTTGGAAACATAAAAAACACAAAAACATGTAGAAACTTAAAAAATTACAAACACTTGGTCAAAACAATTTAATTATAGCACCCCATTGGGCATGCACTCGTAACCTCAAATATGGATCTCCATGAAATTTCATCCCCACATATGGATGATCCTCAATGAAAATGTCTTATCGTCTGATCCAACTAAAGAATGTAGGAGGAAATGAGATTGATGATTAACCATCATGTCGAGCAATCAACTCAACCCATCTCTGCATCTATGGATCTCTAGGACCAGTCAAAATTAGTGACACATATTGAGGTTGCATCAATGGAATTCTCTTTAAGGTAACGGCAATCAAGATCAAGCCATAGATAAAATTATTTTGTCTTTCCACTCTTTACCTTGGTTAGCTGCTCTTTTATTGAAGAGAGAACTTCCTCACACCAGTTGAGCGTAGTTAGCTCAAGGAACTCAAGTGCAAACTACATATATGATATGTTCGCCAAATGAAGTGTCACACTACCAACCAACTTTGTGATAGTGAAAGGGATTGTTCATAAAGGAAAATCACAAACATCCTTGATGTTGATCTTCCCATCCTTGCTAGACTGTGTACCTGGCCAACAAAACTATTGAATGTAGTCCCTCACTAATTCACCCCTATGGGCATAACCTGAAAGAGATATGGGGGCACCATGTCTCGACAATCCTGTAAGGAAGTAAACATGATCGATCAATATAGGGATCACTTTGCCCGCTATGTGAAAAGCTTGATCTGCTATATCCCATGAATGAACTAGGAACTGCAATAGTTCTAGTTGTTTCCTCATCCCGGACAACCTGAAGTATTTGAGTAACCCACCGTCTCTGAGGACCTCAACTATACCTAGATCATTAAGGGAAACCATATCCTATTTTTCATGCTCTCTTTCTCACCAAGTAATAGTCATTTTGATCTGATCAAAGCCTAAAATAAATCGATAAGCTTAGTTAGGATCCATTTCATGCAAAAAATTGATGAGTTTTTGGGTAAAACAGGAGGAACAAATTTATGAACTGCACCCAGCCCAACCCATGCCTTGAGATAGTGTGCTGCAGATTAGGTACCCTTATTTTTGGGTACATTATAGTGGAGTTTTGATGTGATAGGTTGCACTAATCCCAAGGCAAAGTATATTTACCCTAGGGACCCAAAAACCCTAAAAGACTTGCCTAAAATTGCAAAATAATGGACTTAAATGGAATAGAAAAATGTAGATCTCCTACTAGGTTCTAATGACACGATAAATGATCCACAGAATCTCTCACAATCAGCTATTGAAGTTCAAGGTAAAAACTGGTTCAGAGCATAAAACTGAATGGTAAATATCAAATGGTGAAAATGACTTGGTAAATTCTTGTTTTATTGTTATTTCATGTCATTTAATGAATAAAATATAGTTTTTACCCATTTTTACCAATGAAATAGTATGTTTAATCCGTCTTATGTTTCTTTGAACAGATTTGTGGTTGATACAGTGAATTAGACATGCACAATTGCGAATTGTATTTTTGACCACAGAGCATACTTTTATCTCTTTCTCATGATCTATTAAACATCGAAAAAGGAAACCCCCTGGATTCCTCTTTAAGCTCTTTTTAGACTCTCGAAATATGAAATGATTGCTGAGGGATTGTCCTTTTCAACTCGTTAATAGATTGGAAATGACATCTACTCAGTATAAGTTTAACCCTTTTCCGGACTGAGATAGATTATTTACAAAAAATGAATACGTTGATTGAAAATGGTCAATAGGTGCTCTCATGTATTATTTTACGCTTTTTCAGACTTGGAGAAAAACATATGAAAAATAACTTGTCAAGTTTTCTTTTTGTCCCTTTTCAAACTCTCTAAACATGAAAACGACCGAGTTCTAATTGTCGTTAAACTCGTTAAAAAATCAAATAGCGGAAAACTTGTGCATCATGAAAAGACCGAGTTTCACCTTCGCTAGGCTCATTAAAACATCACATAGCAATGGATTCACCTGAAGGGTGGAATTATCTACAATCATATGTTATCCTCCTTATTCTTGTTAAAAAAAAAAGAGGTACTCGTCAACAATGATTGGGGAAGATGGGAAAACGGATAAACACTTTATGGTAGCAAGGCGCTCTTGAACATGACACTTTCACTTCATCTTTGTGACTATTTGGGTTGGGTTATCTACTTGATGGTTATCATACCTATGGTCTATCACACCATCCATCACTTTGGTTTTGGGTCAATGTTGCCAATTCATTCAATATCACTGACATGTTCAAGAGAAGTCATTCAGTAAAACTCATCCTTTACAATACTCATAAACCTTCATTTTCATGACCACCATGCCTAAAACTTGTGTCGTCAGTCACATTCCATATCCAAAACCATTATACTCATTTCGTGTCGTTGATGTGGGATACATCAAGCCCCTCCAACGACGAGTCACTTCTCTTCGACATCAGCACATTATCCAAGAAGTTGACTTAGAAACACCCTTCTAGTACCTTGGGGCTTGCATACATCAATGGCAAGTTTCTCACTTCCGGTGATTGGTTGACATCACAGGCCATCGACCAAAAGACTTTGTATGGTGTTCAAAATCAAAACATCTATTCACACCATATAGAATGTACTACAATACCTTGAGAATCATTATCATTATCGGTGATCTCTCTCGGCATCTGTTAGCGACTTACATCATTGTCTGGTAATCTGACGGTGTCTTCCCATGTTTGACTTTAGATCACATATTCACATGGTTAGACTCATACACAAGAGAACAATTGAATGAGATAGAAGACCCCGTATCTAGTTTCATCCATCTTGTTTGTGATTTTAGGAGAGTACTAAATCATCTGTACGATGGCTTTACACGGATGGTCATTTCATCATGGGTCTATATCTGTAGACGACTATCTATGTACATGTAATGAAAGTTTATATGTTGAGTATGGGTATGCCTTCCCGCAGCAATTCATAAAAAAATCCAAAATATCGTGATTTTATGTATTGTAACCAATGTAGGTCGCCATCCTTTTCAGTTCCTCTCCATCACATCATAAAGCATATCACTCGATATTATAATTTTCGACTTCATGCTTTAGGGGGCAACTGTTACAGGTCTATTTGGGCACATCACTCCCAACATTCGTATGAGTACTATTAGGGCTCATAAAACCCTAATTCACTTGTTACATTCCCTAGACAAGTCAACTCATTGAATTCTTCCTTCTGTGAAATTTTCCTGGCTTGAAGCCTTCCTAAAATGCCTCCTTGGGACACCAGCGCAGCCCAAACCTTGAGACAGTCTGCTGCAAAGTAGCCAGGCCCACTATAGCCTACATTGTAGTGCACTTAGGCCCTCTTTGACCTACGTTCGGTGAGATTGAGTGAAATTTGTATAGGTTTCTGGGAATATTCCTTGATTCTATATGATTCTAGAAGGATCCCATCTCTTATCTCCTCCTATGAGCTCGAAATTGGATAAGCTAAGGATCCATTAACCTCCTATTCTCTCATCCCTTGCTCCATGGAAACTAACTCCAAGTTTGGAAGGCCATTCATTACCATCATTTATGACAAAACCACCTCCATTTCCTATAGATTGAGCACTCATCATAGTGACCAAGGGGATAGAATCTGAATTTTGTAAGGGAATTATGTTGGTTTGAGAATTCATTTTATGTTAAGAAATGTTATGCTGCTGGAGTAGTGTTATTTTGATGTGGTGAGGGTTGGATTGAAGCTAGAGGAGTGGCACAGGATCCAACTGTATTTGGTGATACTCTTTCTTCTACATTAATAAAAAGCTTATTCCTTTTCTCATATGATTGTTCATATCTATGATGATTATGTGTTTCAATGTCTTCGATTCCATTGCTTTATAGTAGATAGATCATGTACGCTTTGATCATTTCTTGTTTCTATTTCTCTTGATGCAAGTACCTTTTGAGTAGATTTAGTTCAAGTGGGAGCAATGGGAGCGATTCAAAATAGATCAAGCAAGCGAAAGACTACAAGTGAGTTCCTCTATCTCATCTATCTTATATAAGAAAAGGTTAAACTACTTTCTTTTTGTTGCTCTAGGTGTAGTCGCCCACATAGGGAAAATGTGTTTATTTGTAGATTCAAATTCCATATAACACACAATCCATTATCTTAGATTGGGAAAACATGTTCCTAATTATAGTTTAGTCAAGTCTCTTATCGATATTGAATACCAAGCTCACTGAGTCCACGATCTTCCAACCCCAAACCGATGGTCAAACAAAGGTCATCAACAGGATGATCATACACATTCTTTGTATGTAAAACTTGAAGCATACACAAAAATGGGATGAAAGCCTCACCTATGTCCAACACAGCTACAATAGAGATCTCCATAGATCAATTGGCCACAACCCCTTTCAAGTGGGGTTGATATTCCAAGCACTATATCAAATTGATGTGGCCATACCATTTGCAACAACTCAGGAAGATTCATCTCATGTCTATTCTGAAGCTAACATCGTTAACAACTTCATTCATCACATTTAGGACATTCATCAATAGGTCCATGACATATTGGACATAGCCAATTCTAAGTCCAAGCAACGTCATGATCAAAATCAAGAACCACACAAGTTCTAGGTGGTTGATAAAGTTTTGTTACATTTGCAGAAGGAATTCCTCACAAGGCCACACCACAAGCTTCACACACTTCGATATAGGAATTACACCATAACTAAGTATATAGGGGACAACGATTTCAAGCTTAGCATTCCACTATTCCTTGACCTTCACATAGTGTTCAATATGGACTGCCTTCGACCATACTTTCCACCATTACTTGACACATCAAACATTCCAAAATAAATCACACCAACAAAGTTAAACCCATACTACATGGAACATGCCATAACTGATTAGATCATGGACATGTATATCAGGAAAACTCAATGGAATAAGATCCAACTATATCATGTTTTCAAAGTTGGCAAACTCCTACACCGAGGCATCTTGCTCACAAGGGACCAAGTTCAGCAGATATTTCCCCATCTCATGGAGGCACTCAACACAATGGGGACCATTTCTCTTAAAGGGGGAGAACTAATCTAGGTGGATATTGGTGGCCACATTCCTATTCCACTTCAACCCCCACCATTTTTTATTTTAATTTTCCTTAATTGTATAAAAGCCTACTATTTTTTGTAGATTTTTGGGTCCTAAACTTCTAGAGCCATTTTTAGGAACTAAAAGATGTTTGTAGGGGAAATGGAGAGACCAGAAAAGATGCTAACTTACTTAGTTACATTTTTTTGGCCTCCTCTTTGACATCTTGGAAATGAGGTATTAGGATAGCCAAACTGAGACTATATGGCAATGTTACAACCCCAAGAAGTTAATGTACCATTTTACCCAAAAAAGGCCCATAGTTTTTGCGCTTCATCTCCTAGGTTTAGGTTTTTAGATGTTTAGGGTTTCCATTGTTTCTAAAAAATAAATTGGCCTTTGAGCCTCATTGTAACACAACTCAAAGGCATGCATATGTCACATCTCTTCTCAGAGATAAGCTGTAATCCCTTAGCTAGTTTATTTCTATTTTGTATGTAAGCTCATTTCAGTTCTTTCATATTAATGAAATGAAGTTCTATTTCCATTGCAACTTTGTATTTATGGCTATATCTGTATTTTGTTGCATTCTTTTTAAGTTCAGATCACTACTACAAGTGGTTGGAGTGTTTCTCTAGATGTTTCATCTGTCTCTACATGTCTTGGAGACTTTACATATGCTACTACATGTGTGAGATGTGGCTTCTTGTTTTGGGGGTGCTTCTACCAATGATGGAGGGAGTTCTATTTCTTGATGTTTTTGTTGCAAGATTTGGTTAAACTACGACAAATGTTGTAGATGTTGCTAAAGGTGTTAGAGATGTTGTGGTTGTTGCTTTGGGATCTAGAGGTGTTGGTCTTGGTTCTAAGGTTGGCATAATATGTCTTGCATGTCATTGACTTTTTCCTTTCTTATTCATCAGTTGCAAACTTATCTTAGTCACTTAGAGGAGTGTTCATATGGTGATGAAGATGGTCCAATAGGTGGAAGAGGTTATGGGTTGAGGGACTTATGTTTTCACTAATATTTTTCCCTAGTCAAATGGAGGATGGTTCATGAATGATATTGGAAAGCCATAGTCTCATGGAGGAAGGCTGAAGGGACTAGTTATATCCCTAGTCAATTCTAGACTGTGTGAAGAGTGTGACTAAGGTTTTTGTCAAGAATTGCTCCACATTCATTGCAATTTTGAGCTAATTGTTTTATTTATGGCAACCTTCATCATCGAAAATTTTCATTTTATGATCAGAGAAGTTTGTGGGAACTCAAGATGTTGATTAAAGTTGAAATGATAAAAAGGCTAGTGGATTTAATGTTTCATTGAGTCAATAAGTGAAATCTGGATTTAATCTAGCATATGAAAAGAGTTTTGAAGCCTAGTAGTTCAAAGTAATTATTGCGTTGAGCACTTGAGTTAATATACATATTGGATAAATCTCATTATCAGTTTGGTTGGATGCGTTGTGTGTGTGTAAAGAGTGAGACTTGAGAAGAGCCTATAAGTTGCATGTTTCTCTAGTGCAAAATTTCTGAAGTAGTTTGCAGATGTAGCAACAAGTAGTTGAAGTTTATTTCATCCATTATACTATGCAGTTATTGAGGTGTTAAGGTGTGGATTGGACTAATGTTTAAGGATATTGTTTTCTAATTGGTGTGGAGAGTTTGTGTGGAGTCTTGTTTGCAGTTGGCGCTATAAAGTTTCTTGAGGTTTGATGCTATGTTACTATAGTCATGTTGGGAAAGTTTTCAGAATTCATTCTAAAAATATATGGAAGAAGGCTTGCATGGAGGAAGTGAGGCCATGGAGGCTTTTAGTATATGGTCATTGGCAAATTTAGTAGATGGAAGATTTTTCTCCGTCCAATGGTGGTTGGATAGCTCAGTAGAAATTGAGTGAGGCTCATTGGTTGTGATAGTACCAACATATCAAATTATGTAGAGTCATTGTTAGTTCAAGAGTAACAGGGTGGCGATCATTGATCATGGTGGCATTCAACAAATGGTAGTTCATAGATATATGGGAGAAAGCATATCCAATTTGATAGTGTCAATATACTGGGAAACAATTCAAGTCTTCTAACTCATAGGAGAGGTATGATCCATGTATAATTTTCTTAATAAATTAACAGAAGAATTGAGCAGCGCAATAGCAGTAGGGTGGTTTTTTTTCTAGGATAGTTTTTCAACCATAAACACTTGTGTCAATCTGTTAATTGATTTTGTGATTTCATGTTTATTTTGATGCTATGATCTATGGTTTTTTGTTTCATTTGTGCATGGATTAAAATATTAGTCAATTGGATAACAAGTTTAAAAGTGCCTCACTACTGATTCACCCCTCCCTCTCAGTAGTGATCTAGTTTCCAAAAATTGGTATCAAAGTGGGGCTCTCAGGTTAGTCTTGATCACTAGAGAGTGGATCTTGGATATTTTGGCAGAATTTTTGCAAATTTACTGAACTGGATCAACAAGGAATTCCAATTCTTCACAAAGGTAAATTTGAAACTTGGAGAGTAAATTTGGATTCATATTTTCTATCCATTGATGAAGATATTTTTCTATCAGTTGAATATGGAGTTAAAGATCAATCTAATGATTTAGCTAAAAGGATTATTTTGAATAGTATTTCAAAATATGATAACATGCATGTCAAGCATTTTGAGACTGCCAAATAAATGTTGGACAAATTACAGAACTTGTATCTTCGAGGAAAATTTCATTTCTCATAAATGGAGAAATGCAAAGGATTGTACTTTTAATACAAAAAATAATCAATCCTCCTCAGAACAAGATGATGGCACTAGTGATTGTAGTCATAGATCAATCATAAATTTCAAAAGTGATGATAAATCCAAGGTCAAGGCACTATAAGCTAAGATTCAAAGATTCATGGAAGAAAAAAAAGATCAACGGATGCTAATGCAAATGTCTGATGAAAAGGAGTGTGCATTCAAGGAGGAAATTTCATATCTAAAATTTTAGCTACAAGAAGGAATGAAGATTGATATTTGAATGAGGAATTAGTTCAATGAGTTGGAGGATGAACTCCAAAATTTGAAGGCATAATTGGAGAGGCTCAAAACTAATTATCAATATTTACAAGTAAATTAAAAATTATTGGAGGACCTAGTTATAAAAAAGTAATGAGATCTATGAGCAATTGAAAAAAGAAGAAAAAGAAGAGAAGGAGTCCAAAGAAGAAAAATAGAATTGACAAGTGTTATCATTGTGGAATTCGTGGACACATAGCAACAAGTTGTAGAAATGGAGATATCAAACTCTCTCATCAAAAGGAGCAACCTAAGGATAGGCAATATCAAGCATGCATGAAAATGAAATATCCATATTTTAGGCATAATAGTCCATTTTATCATTATTGTTTTGGTCATAGGGATATTGACTGCATAGAATATCCAAGGAATTATAGTAATATAAGACATCAGTCTATTCATGTATTCCTTGGTGACATTAGATTTTTTGTGTGACAATATTGGCCATAATGCCAAGGATTACAAGTTTCCCATGTGTTTTAGGAGATCCAACCAAAGAAAGGAAAATATGCAATGCCAACTGCATAAGAAGAAGAAGGACTATCAAATGAAAGTTTGGAGGAAAAAAGAGCATCAAGGTTCTCCCACCAAAAATTGAGGCCTGCATGGTCTCAGGGAGAGCATATGGTTGCATTATGAGTTGTAAGAAATTTTTTATCTTTGCGGCCACATGGGAAAGAGTATCAGAAGACAAATATTCATTTCTAGATATGCATGTGTTCAAGAGGATTCCTAGTCATTTGAAGTGTTATTTCAAATTTTTTTCTCTCTTATATTCTAGTTTGTTTTTAGAGCATCCATGTACATCTGTTGATAGTTTTGGAATAACTATATGTTTTGGTTTGATTGATGCTAATGATATTATGGAAGCCATATAGTTATTCTCATGTCTATTTCCTAGGTATCATGGGGGATCACACATCCAGGAGGGAAATTTGTGCCTCCAAATGGATTTGGAGTATGTTGTAATTATGTTCATTATTCAGTATGATTTTTATTGTTGTTGCCACACATTGCATGTTCGATGAGATAGTATCGTTACACGGAAAATTTGGCATGCTATTATTTTTTACATTTCTAGATCATATTATGCTCTATTATATTTGTTTCCGCCATGGCTATGAGATGATATTTTGGAGATAGTTCATATAGATTGCTTATGTTTTCATTTCTAGATGAATCATGCATGCTACCGATATCTATTAGATGCATGAATCATGTGTTGTAGTTGCATTATGAGAATATGTTGCTACCTATAGTATGCATTTTAATGGTTGAGAGATGATGATTTATATTGCTACTCATATATGATGGAAGTATATTGGTGCTCATGTATTGTTTGATGGATGAGTTATGATGATAGTTGTTCATATGTGGAGAATATATGTTTTTGTTGCTCACTGATTTATTGCTTATGCCTCATTGGATGATATATTTCTAACCTATGATGAGGATAAGTATTTCTTGTTTCTTATGATGGTTTGGAATGATGGATATTGTTTCTTTGTTTCTCCCTTATGGGGAGAGAGAATATGATGATGTGGATGTATTAACTGCTACCTCTATGATATATTGCCGTGTTGTTTCTATTAGATGATCCTACTGTTGTATCTATGGGAGCATGGTGATATTGCTCTAAGATATTTAATATTAGGATGGTGATGGAAAAGGTGTTGAAAGGCGATGTACTTGCATATGATGTTGTTAGTACTTCTTATTTCTATTGTTACATTTAGGAATATCATGTCATAGCTCATGGAGGCCTTGTGTTTGATGGATATGTCATGTATTGCATTCATTCTTCCATATGGAGTATATGTTAATGGCCATTGATGCCACATGCTTGTGTTATTTTATTTATTAGGCATTTATTCAGGACAGTACCATTGTGTGGGGATGTAAAACCCATGTACTATCATTGTTTCATCTTTTGGGCACATTGCTTAGGGAGTGACCATGGTGTTTAGCATGTCATTTCACTTACTATGTATGGGTCAATGGAGTCCAAGTCATGTATTTCTTTGTATATCATTAATGTAGCCTCACTTCTCTGGGTGCATGATGTAAAATTTGATCCATAGAGTCATTATTGGTGATAGGTGTAGAGGAGTCATATGTTAGTCCAATGTAATTATCACAACTACATACTTTCTCTATGAAGAATTGTAATTATATTATTGTATTGTATATCATGTCTAAAGTCAAGTTGCAATCATGGTTTAAGAGGATTAGTCTCTTTAACTTGGAAAGGAGGCTCAACGTAGCAAATAGAGTGTTGATTGCAGCTCCATTACATGCTTAGGGGAGCATGCTCAGTTTAGATATGGTATTGAATTGGTTACACACATGTTGGGAATTAGTTTCCTTGTTTTCATGCTTATCTTAGATGAGACACTTCTTTGGGTTTCATTGGTTTGGTGTTGAGTGCGGTAGGGGGAGCACTTCATTCATCCGACACATTATTGGCATTGTACTTCATTGTTTGTATGTCCCTTTTCCATTTATGTCAAAGGGGGAGATATTTTGGATTGATAAGCCAACCTCACAAGTTGTATTGAGGTTGACATCAATTCCAAATGGGAAGTTTGGTGGAATTATAGTGTTGGTATTGATGTTAACAAGCTCTTGGTGTTGTTGGTTATATGCATGTCTCATGAGTGTTTGGTGATGAATCATTGGCATGATGTTATTTTTAGTTTGAATTGATATCAACATACCTATGACTAGACCTAATGGAGATGATGCCGTAGTTGCTAAGGATATGGATTCTAGACACGTTGAGTTGTTTGGAGATGTTGTTGTTGCAAGTGGTTGGAGTGATACTCTAGATATTTCATATGTATCTACATGTCTTGGAGACATTGCATATGTTGTTACATGTGTGAGATGTGGTTTCTTGTGTTGGGGTTGCTTCTACTAGTGATGTAGGTAGTTGTATGTCTTGATGTTACTACTACAGGAGTTGGTGATGCTACTACAGATGTTGTAGATGCTACTACATGTTTTAGAGATGTTCTGGTTGTTTCTTGAGGAGATGGAGGTGTTGATCTTGGTTCTATGGTTGGCGGAATATGTCTTACATGTCATTGACTTGTTCCTTTCCTATTCATTAGTTGTAGACTTATCTTATTGGCTTGGAGGAGTGTTCAAATGTTGATGAAGATGGCTCAGTAGGTAGTAAAGGTTATGGGCTGAAGGACTTATGTTTTCACTAATATTTTGACCCGATCACATGGGGGATGGGTCATAAGTGTGACTGGAAATCCATAGTCCCATAAAGATAGGCTCAAGCGAGCAGTTATAGCCTGAGTCAATTTCAAATTGTGTCAAGGGTCCGACTAAGGGTTTTGTTGAGAACTGCTCTAGATTCCTCACATTGTTGAGCTAATTTTTGGTTTATTGCAACCTCCGTGACAAAAAAAAAAATCAGTTTATGACCAAAAACGTTTGTGGGACCTCTAGAAGTTGATTAAAGTTCAAAATATAAAAAAGCATAGTGGATTTAGTGGTTGATTGATTCAATGAGATGAATCTATATCTAATCTAGCATATGAACAGAGTTGTGAAGCCTAGTAATTCTAAGTAATTATTGAGGTGAGAACTTGAGTTCATTTACATATTGGAGAAAGATCATTGTGAGTTTTGTTGGATGAGTTGTGTGTGTGTGTGTGTGTAGAGAGTGAGCTTTGAGAAGATCATGCAAGTTGCATGTTTCTCTAGTGCATAATTTCTGAAGCAATTTGCAGATGTAGCAAGGCATAGTTGAAGTTTATTTTAGTCATTAACATATGCAATGATTGAGTTTTTGAGGTGTGTATTGGAGTAGAGTTTGAGGAGATTGTTTTCCAACTGGTGTGGAGAGTTTTAATGGAGTTTTGATTGCAACTGGTGTTGCAAATGTTATTGAGCTTTAATGCTATGTTGCTGTAGTGCTCATGTTGAGCAATTTTTAGGAGTCCATTCTAAAAATATATGAAAAGAGGGTCACATGGAGGAAGTGAAGGCATGTAGTCTTTGAGTACATGGTGATTAGCAGATTCAGTAAATGGAAGAGATTTATCCATCCAATGGTGGTTGGATTGTTTGGCAGAAAATAAATGAGGCTCATTGGTCCTGATAGAACCAGTAATCAGAGTCTCTAGAGTCGTTGTTAGTTTAGGAGTAATCAGACGAGGATCATTAATCGTAGTGGCCTTCAGCAAATGTTAGTCCATAGATATGTGAGAGATAAAATTTCTAGTCTAATAGTTCCAACATAATGTGAAATAAGTCGAGTCTTCTGGCTCATGGCAACGATTTGATCCATATGTAATTTTCTTCATAAATTAATAGAATATTTGAGTAGTGTAACAGTAGAAGGTTGGTTTTTTCCCGAGATATGTTTTCCACCATAAACACTTGTGTATATGTGTTGATTGATTTTGTTATTTCGTGTTTATTTTGATGATCTTATATATGGTTTTGTGTTTCAGTTGAGCATGGATTAAAAGATTAATTAATTGGAGAATTTTTTTAAAAGTGCCCCACTACTGTTTCACCCCCACAATAGTGATCTATTTTCGAACATTTACATCCATATACATATATACATATACCAAAACTGCTTTCCCTCAACTGAAAAACAATGAAGGATGCATAGCCCGCATCTAATCAACCATCTCCTATGTAGATTAATCAGGCCCAAAGTGCTTCCATGCACTTTAACTTGCTCAATTGATCCATTAAGGAGAATGAGCATATTTCTCTGCAAAATGCACTTAGCTTCCAAATGGAATTCACCTTCTGGATCCACCTGCAATATAGGCCAATCAATAACATGATCATCATCATTCACATATATTTTAAGTAGTGAAACATGGAAAACATCATGGTATTTCACTGTCAGAGGCAGTGAAAGTCTATAAGCGACTATTCCAATCCTTTCAAGGATCTCGAAAGGCCTACAATACCAAGGTGCCAACTTCGCACATGACCCAATCATCAAGGAGCTCTTCTTGAGCTTGATGTGCAAGTACACATGTTCCCCAACCTAAAACTCCTTAAATTCCTTACATCAGTCTGCATAAATCTTCTATCTATCCTATGTTTCCTTTAGATCTACTTGATAACCTGAATTTATTGTTCCATCTTTGTCAACATGTTCAGTCCAATCAATACCTTATTCACTAAAGCACTTCAACTAATGGGAGTATTACAACTCCACCCATAGAGTGCATCGAACAGACTCATCCTTAGTGACTTCTGATACCCATTTTTGTAAGAAAAATCAACCACTGGAAGGTACTCTTCCCACTTTCATTGCAAATGCATAAAATTATTCTCAATATATCCTTGAAAATCCTATTGACCCTCTCTTTCTATCCATCTATATGTAGATGATAAGTTGTGTTGAAGACCAAAATTGTACCAAAACTTGCAAATAAATCCTTCCAAAACTTGGAAGTGAACTGAGCATCTCTGTCTGAAAAAAAATTCTTCAGGACACCACGCAATATCACTATATCCGTGATTAATACATGTGCTACATCACTAGATGAATGAGAAAACTTCACTGGAATGAAGTGTGCTACTTTTCCCAATCTGTAAACCACAACCATAATAGAATCATGATGTGTCAATGTCCTTGAAAAACATGCAATGAAATACATGGAAATTATATCCTATTTCCACTCTGGAATCAAAATCAGTTGTAGTAGAACACATGGATGCTTGCATTGTGCTTTTACTTATTGACAATAAAAGTATCTAGCTACAAAATCTTCCACTTCCTCATTCAAATTCAGCCAATAATAGGATTTCTTCACCACTATCAATGTCTTATGATATCCTGGGTGACCGAAATACATTGTAGCATGAAACTCTCTTCGAACAACCTTCTTGAGCTCAATGTTTGCCGGCACATAGATCATATTCATAAACCTTATAAAAACATTTTCTATGAGTCTATAGTCCACATCCTGATCACTTGTACTCTGATGTTGTAACATGTTCCTAAGCTCCATGTACCTATCATCCTGCTAACCTTCATGTAAGATATGATCCAATGATTCCTTCCCACAGTAACTCATAGTTTCTATATGGTTTACAAGTACCCTTATGCTAAAAGCATATTCCATCCTGTTCTCTTTAACTTTAATGTACCTAATATCGAAGTCAAACTTATTGATCATGGCCAACCATCTAGCTTGCTTGGAATTTAGCTTATGATGGTCAAACAAGTATCTCAATCCACTGTGGTCACTCATTAATACAAAACTCCTACAAAGAAGGTAGTGTCTCCACATATTAATTGCATGTATGATCACTGTCAAATCAATATCATGTGTAACATAGTTCTCCTTATGCTAATTCAATTTCCTTGATCCATAACCTACTACCTATCCCTCTTGCATCAATACTCCACCAAGTCCTCTCTTGCAAGAATTTACACACAATTCAAACTCTTGATCAAGGTCTGCAATCTATATAACTAGAGCATTCATCAACAATTGTTTCAACTTCTCAATACTTTTTTCACATTCCTTTATCCATTGAAATTTATTTCCTTTCCTCTGCAATGATGCAATAGGATAGGAAATCTCTGATAATTTCTTGATGTACCTTTTGTAGTAACCTGCCAGCCTCATGAATGACCTAGCCTCATCCACATTCATAGGAGTTCCCATTTCCATAATAGATTTGATCTTTTCTAGATCCACTGCTATGCCTTCCTTAGAAAAAATCATGCCCCAATTAATGTACCTTTGTCTTAAATAAACTATATTTTCTAAGATTCGCATGTTCTTCCACATTCTTAATATATATCAAGATATCATGAATGCATACAATAAAAAACTTGTCCAGATAAGGAAAAAACACATTATTCATCAAGCACATAGAATTTGTTGGAGCATTAGTCAAATTGAGAGGAACTACAACAAACGCATTATGCCCATACCTGGTTCAGAAAGCAGTCTTGTAGAGGTCCTCTTTTTAATGCATACTTGACGGTATCCTGGCCTCAAACCAATCTTTGAGAACATCGCTTCTCCCTTCAACTGGTCAAACAGATCATCGATCCTCGACAACCAATACCTATTCTTGATGGTGTAACACCCTCCTCCCACATCTGCCCAAGTAACTGCGCAATCGGGGTAAACATGTCAAGATAGACTACTATGATGGGATTCAACCTCGTATGTCACCTTAAGGAAGTGGAATCAATGGAAACACAACATACAAACATTCCACATCCATTAGAGGACTCCCAAGAACCATCCGAAAATGTCCAACAACCAGCCCCTAGGTCCCATTGAGTTTTTAGACTAATTAACCCCCAGATCCTCTCATGTTATGGGTATGCTAGCATCTAGAGGGCTTTGGATGCTCCCACGACATGGCATGCCAATGTCTGGGGACTATATTTCTCAGTCTTGTGCCAATGTCTTTAAGATTTGAGACACTTTTTCAGGCTCAGAGCCCAAGTCACTACCCAGAGTTAAATGACACCTTCAGAACATAAATATAACAAGGGAATGATGACATAAATGTAGTAAATTAAAGAAGCCCTTGACTAGACCCCTACTGGCCATGACATGAGTTTCATCAAACATATCAAAAATATATAATCTATAGGTGTAAACAACATATCTAAGCATAGGTGTCTCATACTCATATGAGAATCGCTAAGAAGCATTTATCTCTTAGTTACATTAGCATATATTAGGTGATAGATACATTATTCATTCATTTACAAATCAAAACATTATGACAGCCATACATCATCACTATCATAATATATGCGTATAACCAACATAATAACAACATAAATATCAAGGATAAATCAACCATAAAATCCACATATAAAGCAATACATTTATACATTAGATATCAAGGAGAGATCCTCTTATTAACGAATGAAAAATCCAACCCGGGATGGGACTACCACTTTCCACTTGACCATAGAATGGCTGAGCCAAATCTCTCTTCATCCATTTACCACTGTTCCATATTCCAAGCATGAATGTGGGACTAAAACCAAAAGAACCAACCAAGGCATCCTGACACTAAACCACCTCACCCTCATCAATAGAATCTAGGCTTTACCGTAATCCATCTTGGATCACTAGGCCAACACAAGCATGGATGCCACTAGATTTCTCCACAAACACCATGAGGAACTTCTCCTAGTCTCTCAGGATGACTAGGACCTAAACCAAGACACCACGCTCTAGTATTTACCATATATCCTGCCATTCACCGACCTAATGAAGGGAAAAAATATCTAGGCTTTACCGTATATCTCACCATTCACTGGTCGAGGATTCCTAGGCCCACTAAGGCAACATAAAATCCCTCTTTACCACAACCCACAATCTCATTCAGGGATTACTAGGCCATGTGTTCTATCATTCGAAAATCCACCTCACTTAGATTTGAATCCATCTGACAATCCAAATCAAGCAAAAGATGACAATCCCATCACAACATGGCTATCTGAAAATGGAAAGGCTAGGCTCAAAACATGATCACACCTGGAGAAACCCATCCCATAACAGAAAAAGAACCACATGCAATACCATGCATGCCAAATATGGCAAGGAAAAGACACATGCAGATCGATACTTGCAAAGAATCATGTTGTAGCTCCTTGATCCTGCTTTTCCTTGCTTTCTCCTTCGTCCATTTTTCCTTCTTCTCCTTTCTTGATCTAATGCCAAAGTGCTCCAAGAAAACTCGAAGTATCCAAGAGTGAAAGAGAGAGAGAGAATAATGAGAGAGCTCCAAAACTGAGCAAACGCTTGAGCCCCAAAAGCTTGCTAACTGATCCTCAAAAGCCTTGCTTATCAATGAGGCCTCTCTTTTCTTCATTTTCCATTATTTTCCTTCATTTTCCTTCTCACATTCAATCTATGGCCTTTCACCTTCCTTTTCTTCTAATTTCCATTATTTTCATAAATAAAATGCCAATTAATGCCTCTTTACCTTTCCAAATCCTTTTCCATTGCCTTTGCCAATTTCCTTAGCCATAATAAACAAAATGAACATCCACTAGGATGTTTTTCCCACCATTCATATTGGAATACATGTATCGTGATTGTGGTCTTATATATATATATATATATATATATATATATATATATATATTTTACATGAATTTTTAACCAGGGTTGTTATAGAATGCTCCCCTTTGGGGAACACCATCCTCAGTGTTTAATGACACCTATAACTAGCAAAATCGTTGAAAACAAGCATACTTCCCATTGAGATTTATAACACAGCTCATTGTAGTTTTTACATTGACCACTATTGAAACATGAAAATCATACCATTTACTAAAGCTTTATAATACAACTAATTACATTATTTACAATAATAACCACATATACACATACACATTTTCTTCACCCAGAAAATAACCATACTATTCGTGGAGCTTTATAAATCAACTCGATACAATATTTACAATAATACACACATATACACATATGCAAATTTTCTCAACCAACAAATAAAAGGAGATAAGATGCCTTCATCCGCAACAAGGGAATCTAGAGGTTCACACCTCCACCCTCAATGTAATACAAGGATTCACCTTCTCCCTAGGAAGTCCACGATCCGTTGCAAAGTCGAATATGCATCCAATGTCCAGTGTTATAATCCTGCACCACTTATCCTCTTAGTGAACAATTACTGACTCATTGTTCTAGAGAACACTCCCATTATGCATTTGATTCTATATGGAAATGTTAATGGCCAAAATAAATCCATCCCCTACCTTCCCTTCTCTTCTACACAGTCCCTCGTCCAATCTGGTTAGCCCCTTCCATGAAGTCACACAACTTCCAAGTTCCACTAACACCCCCATCCAAGAAGTCCATTCCTTGGCTAGGCTTCCTCGCATCGGAAGATATAAAAAATAAGGCATATCCTTTGATTAAAACCATCATACCAGTCATAGCATTCTCATGGAAATCAATGGACACTATTGGGTACCAGTGTCCCATAATGGCCCTGCTTCTAAATGTTTTACCAACATATTGTTGCTTGTTCCAATTCCTTTTGTTGTTGTTGATATGCTTGTCGTTAGTTTCGACAACCCAACCAAGTATTTCATGATTTCCTATACCAAGCACATAATTTCCATTAGATTCAAAGTAAATTAAAATAACTTAAAATATTACTTCATTGGTAGCTCGTCAATAAGGTACACTTGCAATCTTGTTCAACTCCTATCACAACAAGTCAAAAAATAGCATCTTTGACAAAATCATAATGTATAAACATATCACATCATGTTAGCTCAAAACCATCATAGATCAAAATCATAAATCACATGTAATAATCATAAACCAGAATCATATATTACATATAACTATCATAGAATAGAATCATAAATCACATGTATAATAAAACGGAAATAAAATACTAATACTTATCCTTTAATCAATCCTTAGCTTCTACGTTTGTCCTTATTTGGTAAATGCTAGGAATCGGTTGCCACACCCTAAAAACACCCAATTCCTTCTCCTCAACCACGTGCACATACACATAGTGTGCATCACACACATACAACCAAACGACATACAACATCATGGAATACATGCACCTACACCTAACATACAACACATACACCTACACCTAGTGTATAACGCAACAAAATACATAATCCTACATCCAGTGTTCATCACAACGCAATACATACACCTACACTCAATGTACAACACAATACATATAATACACAAAGTAAAACCCAATGAATACATGTGTTACAATACCATAACTACACAGTGCAATACATAGTACATAGTACAATACCACTGTATACCAGTACCATATGAAAACATGTACACAGTACCACCTGTACACAACATGCACACATCACATGTACACGACACCACCTGCACAATGTGTACATAATTCCACAGGTACATCATACCCCTTTTACAACATGTACACAATGTTAGGCATATAGAACACCACATGAAAATGTACACGACACCACCTATAAACAACACCATATGCACAACATGTACACAACACCACCTACACACAACACCACATGTACAACATGTACATGGCACCACATGCTCACAACACCACTTGTATAATTATGCATATAACACCATATGTACATAGCACCACATGTTCAACATGCACATGACACCATATGTACATAATACTTCATATACAACATGTACATAACACCCTATGTACATATTGTTGCATATCTAACATGTGCATAATGTTGTCTATATTCAACATTGCATATGCAATATTCACATACACTATATGTACCACCCCGTACATAAAATTTCATAAACAACATTTACACACACTATATATAAACAACGTCGCATGTGGACAACATCACAGATGCAACATGTACAACATATACAACATATGCACAACAATAGTATCACACATCAAAAACCACATTGTCTCTATGAAGCAACCTTTCTTCTAGTGCCTTATCCACCATCCATGCTTCTCCTAGCATGTCGCGGATCCCGTTTTTTTCATTCTGTTTCTGTTTCTCTCAAAATTACTTATCCAAAACATAGGCATAATATAATCACATAATATCAATCTATATCCATATGATACTAAAATTGTAGATCTGTAAGGGTTACTATTCACACTTGATTCCTTATATGACCAAGAACTTCTCCATGCCATTCACCTACACAAGCAATCATTCCTCCACAAGAATGATCCCTATCAACCATGTTGGATAGTGACATAGATACATGGATAAATAAATAAATATATTATAGATATATATAATAATATAATAATATATTATAATAATAAATATTATATATAATATTATATATTTTATATATATATATATATATATATAATATATATATATATATATATATATATATATATAACATAAACATTAGCATAAAAAAAATCATGATTCTATCATACAATGACATGCATACACACATACATATGTATATAAAAATCAACATAATCCTGATAATAACATAACTACTAGATAACATAATTTCAAGGTTAAGATAACTCCCTTTATCCATGCATAGCATGCACAACATTGAGAAAAATAATTCCCAACATAGCCAAGGAATTTGAGACCTCAAATCCATTTACTTCACCTTTCCTGCTACCTTTGTCATGATTGTACTGCCACTGTCCATTTACACCAATGGACCCAACTAATCCAACTAACTGTCATACTCTTTCCTGTAGCTTCCCTTATACATGCAAATATCTTCATTACATGTTGGGTTTCATTTATCTCTTCCTGAGCTTCATTAACTTTCCTCTTTTCCCAACCAAATCCCAAGGCCCTGAAAAAATAAAAGGCAATACCAAGAAGAAAGCAAGAGAAAACCATGAAATTCAATAACAATATGACACCCCAAACAAAGTGGTATGGCCATACACTAGAGGTAAACAATGCCACAATCAAGAATAAAAAATCATAAAATATCAAAAGCACAAGACTAGTAACAAACACCATGACTCAAACCCCATGGTTCCCAAAGCCTCGAAGGGAAAGCCCAAGCTGAGCCTTCTTCAAGATTTCATGGCAACCTCTTTTTCCATGCAACTCCCTACTTGTTACTACCATAAAGACATAATTGTCAATGTATAAATAAATATAACAATATACCAGTTAGCTTACCTTTTTATGCCAAGCACATTACCTTGTAGTTGAACACATTTCTGCCATGTCTCAAGGGAATCCAATTCCCTTGACAGATCTAGCTATAAATAGACACCAATTGTTATACCTATCAAATAAATTTCCATGAATTTAGCACATATCCACATAATTTCCAAGAAATTATGGTTAAGAAGAGTTCTTGTATGCAAAGCACTCATTCTTTTGGACTTAGGGTTTCCAAACATAGCCAAAGGAATTTTCACCAAATTCCTTTCTTTTACCTTTTCCTTGCTACAATTGAGTCTTACTATGCATTATCGCATCATCCAATTGTTAGTTATATAAACACATCAACTATTACCTTGTCAAGATAATACCAAGCATGTTTCCCTAAAAATACTCACACATGTCAGTCTCACTTTCCGAAGATCAAGACATCATGTATATTAATTTTAAATCAACCTTTACCAAGTGTAAACACCATGTCATATTGAACAATCAACTCACATTCATCAGTCATAATATATAATTCTACAACTATCACCTACTTACACTCAATTACATATTAGTTGTCTCAACACATATGTACTAGTACAACCATCTTCAAACAAGATCATTTCGGAAAGAAATATTATAGACACATACTCATATCATTCAAGTAATCAAACATTTAGACAACAATAGATGACATAATAGGCACCAAACAATTAATTTGAAATCAACCTTTACCAAGTGTAAACACCATGTCATATTGAACAATCAACTCAGATTCATCAACCATAATATATAATTCTACAACTATCACCTGCTTACACTCAAGTACATATCAGTTGTCTCAACACATATGTACTAGTACAACCATCTTCAAACAAGATCATTTTGGAAAGAAATATTATAGACACATACTCATATCATTCAAGTAATCAAACATTCAGACAACAATAGATGACATAATAGGCACCAAACACTTAATAAATGACATAGTCAAACATTCAAACATGAATTATATGACATAAGAAAACTTATACCTTAATGTATCTCAAGGGAAGCTATCCTTTCTGCACAATCAATCAAGATTAGCATGATATAACTTCAAAACATATGAACTCAAACATAAATAGGGTCATGATATCCATAGCAGTAACTAGCTAACATGTTCACATCATAAGCTCATAAACAGTTATCATTCATGTATAGCAATCACATATGCACAATTAGTCTAGATTAGTATAACATAATATCACAACATATTAACTCATAACTAAATGTCAGAACCCTAACCATTTGTATAGACCAATCAAAATTAATATGATACATATAAAATCAAGGTATTAATGTAATAACCCTAATCATTTAGTTACTATCATATAAAAACAACCAGTTATATATCATGCTCATCAACAACATATAACCTAATCATCAAGCTAACTACCATATAACAACAACAAGTTAACCTATAACACACTCATCAACAACATATACCATAATCATCAAGTTATCTAACATAAAACAACAATAGCAGTGCATACAACAACAAGTTACTATCATTCATGACTATCAATAGAATGAAAGGCATACACATAACCATAATGCATATAATAATCCTTAACCTACATACTTGCATGCCCAACATAAAAACCCGTACGATTACATGCTCTTGCCTCGAGGTCCAATGTTACAACTTCACATTGATGTTTTCCATCTCCTACTTTATCTCAACCAACTCATTAGCATCATAACATACCAGTAACATCATGATGAGCTAAAATGGATAGAATGACATGACAATGCATGTTTGACCTACTATACATGCATAACTATAACCATGACAATGTATGCATAAAAATATATGGATATTGACATGCATGACGAATGCACAAAAAAATTATATGCATTGATGACTAAAGAAGCCCAACAACAAAATCATCAACCTTCACATGATGACATCACTACAACCATGATCAACACCATGAAAATCCAACAAGCACATGGACTACAAGCATAAGGAACACATATGCAACCAATACAAATTCATGACCAACACACTGCCCATCCAGTCTGAGGGGTGAACCATGGTTTTATACCACTATGTCGTATCATATATGACCCAAAGAGAGCATAAGATGCTTTGATACCACTCTATAACACCCTCCTCCCACATCTACCCAAGTAACTGGCCAACCGAGTTAAAAATGTGACGAGATGCTACTATGATGGGATTCAACTTCCTATGTGACCTTAAGGAAGTGACATCGATAGAAACACAACATATAGACCTTCCACATCAACTACAGGACTCCCAGGAACCATCCCAACATTTCCAACAACCAACCCATTGGTCCCTTTGAGTTTTTAGACCAATTAATCCATGGACTCCCCATGCTATGGGCATGCCAGTGTCTAGAGGGCTTTAGACACTCCCACAGCATGGCATGTCAATGTCCAAGGACTATTTTTCTCAATGTGGTGCCAGTGTCCCTAGGATTTGAGCCACTTTTTCAAGCCCATATTTCCAAGTCACTGCCCAAAATTGAATGACACCTTCAAAATAGAAACATAACAAGGGAATGATGATACAAATGATATTACTTAAAAATCCCTTGACTAGACCCCTACTATCCATGATATTAATTCCATCAAACATATCACAAATATGTAATCTGCAGGCGTAAACCACAGATCTAAGCATAGGGGTCTCATACTCATCTGAGAATCTCTAAGAAGCATTGATCCCTTATATCATTAGCTACATTATCATCTATTAGGTCATAGATACATTTTTCATTCATTTACAAATAAAAACATGACAAGATCCATACATAATCATCGTCATAATACATTATTATAACCATCATAATCACAATAGAAATATCAAGGATACATCAGCTATAAAATGCAGATATAAACAAGTACATTTATATATAACATATTAAGGAGATAACCTCTTATTATTGAATGCAAAATCCAACCTAGAATGGAACTACCACGTTCCACTGAACCATAGAATGGTTGAGCCAAATCTCTCTTTAGGAATTCACCATTGTGCCATCTTCCTAGCATGAATGTGGGACTCAAAAAAAAAAATAACCAACCAGGGAATCCAAGGTTAAACCACCTCACCCTCATTAATAGAAACTAGGCTTTAGCATAATCCATCCCGGATCACTAGGATTGCACAATAAACATGTGATAATAGGATTTACCATGATCTCCACCAGGTCACTAGGCTAAAGTAAGCATGGATGCCACTGTATTTCTCTACCTACAATGTGATGAATTTTCCTATCTCCTAGTCTCTCAAGATTTACTGCAATGCACATCAGGTCACTAGACCTTAAACAGAGACACCACCCTCTCACCTTTACTGTATATCCTGATACTCACCAAAAAGGATTCCTAGGACTAATCAAGAGCAAGCACCTCTACGCTTTACCATATATCCCTCCATTCATCGATCAAGGATTCCTAGACTCATTGAGGAAACACAAAATCCATCTTTACCACAACCCATAGTCTATTTTATGGGTTACTAAGCCTTGTGTTCTATCATTTGGAGATCCACCTCACTCAGCTTCAAATCCATGCGTCAATCCATATCAATAAAAACAATATAACCCCATCACACCATTGCTATCTGGAAATGGCAATGGTAGGCCGAAAACATTGTCACACCTGGAAAAACCCATGCCATAAAAACAAAATAACCACATGAAATACCATGCATGTCAAATATAGCAAGGAAAACACACATGCAAATAGATAATTGCAAAGAATCCTATTGTAACTACTTGATCCTGCTCTTCTTTGCTCCTTCCTCCCTCTTATCTTCCTTGATTTTCTCAATACAATCCCAAAGTGCTCCAAGAAAACTATAAATGCCCAAGAGTGAGAGAAATAGAGAATAATGAGAGAGCTCCAAAACTCAACAAAATATTGAGCCCCAAAGCTTGATAACTGATGCTCAGAAGTATTTTTATAAATGAGGCCTCTCTATTCCTCATTTTCCATTATTTTCCTTCATTTTCTTCCTCACATGAAACCTGTAACCTTTCACCTTCGCTTTCTTCTAATTTCCATTATTTTCACAAATAAAATTCCAATTAATGTCTCTTTACCTTTCCAAATCCTTTTCCATTGCCAATTTACTTACTCATAATAAACCAAATGAACACCCACTATGATGTTTTTCCCACCATCCATCTTGGAATATGTATCCCATGCCCGTGGTATTATATATGTATTTTGACATGAATTTTTAACAATGGTTTTTACATATGGTTACGTTCTTCAACTGTCTATAATCAGTACACAACCTAATAGTACCATCCTTCTTCTTCACAAACAATATTGGTGCACCCCATGGTGATACACTTGGCCTAATGTATACTTTGTCAAGAATTTTCTTGAAATGTAATTTTAATTCCATTAACTCTGGTTTTCTCATCCTATATGGTTCCTTTGACGATAGTGTTGCCCCCGGTAACAACTCAATATAAAATTTCACTTCCCCGTGAGATGGTAACTCTGAAATCTCTATGGAGAACACATCCTAAAAATGTTGTAAAACTAGGTACCTATTCAATACCTCTATATATACTTACCTTTATCACTATAAATATGCACCACAAACAATACACATCCTTTCTTGCAACTATGCTTCACCTACATCGTTGTAACCATTCTAATTGATATTGCCTTCTTCTTACCTTGCAATATCCTATGTTCTGCATTGTCATCCAAGCACTCAATAACCTTGTCATAACAATCCACCTTGGTCCTATGAAGATACAACCAATCCATGCCCAACAACATATTGTACAATCCCAATGGAAACACATTCAAGTCCGTTGATGTAGGCATACCATTCAAGTCAAATGTAAGAGCTCTTACCCAATCATGAACTCTTTTCATTGTACCTATAACCAAATTCACTAACCACGATTTTGCATGTAGTTCGATATTCAAACCACATGTATACACTAGGTGAGGATTAACATAACTATAATTACATATAGGATTAATCAAAATAGAAAGAACTTGATCACAAAGCTTACCATACCTATCGATAATAGATGCATGGTGATTCTCTTGCCTACTGTCCAATGTTTCATAGATAAGTGGAATGCTTTGTCCAACATCCCCAACGCTTTGCATTTCTTATGCATTATATATCTGAGGCTTGTCACCTTGATACAATGGACAATCCTTATTGAGATTCTCCTTGCCACATATCCAACACTGCAATTGTCACTTACAATCACCTTTATTCTATTGCCCTCTAGGCTATGATCCATGTCCTTGTCTACCTACATTAACCTTCTTATAAGGAACCACATTCTCTTTGTCACATGCATCCTAAGGTCTTGTTCGCTTCAATTTCCACTTGACCTTAACTTTGTCTTCCCCTTTACAACCTTGCTAATATTTTTTCTTACGCTTTGATTCCTCATAACAGTGTTTCAACATTCTAATGGCTTCTTCCAATGATTTAGAAGCATTAAACTCAATTCCTTCTTTGAATGCTACTGAAAACCAACTAATAAATATTTGAATCTTCACCTTCTCCTCCTTCGAATAGGGCACATATCTAAATAATTCCAAGAATATACTAGTATACTCCTCATCGGTCATAGACTCCATATTCAAATCATAGAAATCCTTCGCCTTGTCATCATAATATCTCTCTAATAGATATTTCTTCCTGAAAAGTATTTCAAAATCCCTCCAAGTCAACTTCTCTTCGTGAATGCCTCTAACATTGTTCACATCTTCCCACCAAATATCTACTTTACCCTTTTAAGACTAAACACAACTATTGTAGCCTTCGTGTTCTCCGAGTAATCATGAAATTTGAAGAACTTATTCATTCCAACCAACCACACTTCTACATCCTATGAATTCTTCATTTCTCCATCAAATGTAGGTGTCTTTTCTTTCTTTAACTGATTTGACAAATATCCCTTGTCATTCCTCCTATACAGATGATGGCGATGATGACCATGGTCCCTATTTGAACCATAACTAGAATAATTCATATGTCCATTGCATCTCCTATCAGGTGTATTCAAGAATATGTCATGCTTGATGATATCATCCATGTTTGATCTGTGTCCACAATATCTACTACCATAGGATCTATTACTCCTTTCCTCCTATCCATGACTAATCCTAAGCGGTTTGTGCCTCTACAAATATGAAAAACTTTGAAGGATGATTGCATTAACCTCTGCTTATTTCTCTTATGCCCTAACAAGTCTCTATTGGGATTGAATGATTCTGCCATTATATGATTTGTAACTCCTTATTTTTGCCTTCAAACTTCTCAAAGTGTCTACTATGTGAGGGGATTACTCATCACCATTCTCCTCATCTAATCTATAGGGATATTTTTGTGAACTGTATTCTACCATATTGCTAGTCATCTTTGATCTTCTTCCTGCAAGTATACCATCTCAGCTAAACCAAAATATAAACATAACCAACATACCTCAGTATAGTTTAGGGGATGATATCTCATCTACAAGATCAACCAAATTAACACAATACATGCATAAACATAATCATAGCAGTATATAGACATTATCTCAATCATTACCCAGTTACCATGGATGAAAATACCAACTTCATACCATGATCTCATGCCTTACAACCATGTCCATAAAAATGTATGCATACAAAATAGACAATATACATACAAAAAAAATGCATGCATGCATGAAAACCATATTCCACCCATCTAGTCTAAGGCATGAACTGTTCTCTATTACCACTATGTAACACCCTTCTCCCACATTTACCTAATCTAATGAGTCCACCGAAGTAAACATGTGATCCAGAGTTACTATGATATGATTCAATTCCCCAAGTATAATTAAGGAGTTGTAATAGACAAATAAAAACCAAATCGACCTTACTCGGGACCTATAGGAACTATAGAGGCTAACCCAACCACTCCAGGTTCCCAATTTCTGAGTTACCTTCCTTTCTTACTAAATTAGACCCTCATTCACTCCCATTACAATCCCTCCATGGGCCTAGAAGCATCTAGTTTCTCCACAACAAGGCCTCCATGCGACTGTATTCTTTTTCAGGAAGTTCTGTGCTAGTGATCCTGAAATATGAACCATTTTTTTAGGCTAGGACTCAAGCCTCTACCCAAAACTTGATGAAATTCTAAAAATGATAAATAATAAGAATACAAGGCCTCTAATGCCAAACATGAACTAGTAATTTACCATAATCATCCTAAACATGACAGGAATTTAATCAAACACATCATAAGCATGTAATGTATAGCTCATATAAAAACATTTGAATATAGGGACCTCATACTTATCTAAGACTCGTAGGGAAGGTGTGATTCCCTCTCACAATTTCTACACATCATCCATTAGGTCATTAATTCATTAACATTTCATTTACTAAACAAAATATGATGAGATAAATAACCAAAGTTTTCCATACCATGCTTATAACCAACATATAACCATAGAAACATCAAAGATAAAACAACCATAAAAGCCACATAATAACAAGCACATTTACTGAGGAAATACAATAGGAAAAGAGATTTTGTTAACATATGTAAAGGTTAAATAGGTCAGGGAATTTCATATACCAACCAACCATAGATTTGGATGAGCCAAATATTTCTTTCATCTAGTCACCCCTATGCCATATTCCAAGCATGAATGTGAGACTCACAAATAAACCAACCAACACCTCCTCAAACTTTACATTATATCCTGCCATTACTGGTTAAGTGATCTTAGGCATGGAAACCACATATATACAACCAGGCTCTACCGTGTATCCCACCATTAATGGTCAACGGATTCCTAGACCCAACCAATAAACATACACTATAGGATTTGCTACAATTCACCATATACAATTCAAGGTATCACTAGGACCCACATAAGCACATATGCCTCCAAATCTCTCCACCTAAACTGTGAGGAATTCTACTATCTCTAGCCTTAGACTTTACCATGTATCCCTATGAATTTCAAAATTTTCCTGAGACAAACCCACTCAATTTCAAAACCATCTGACAATCTAGCTCAACCAAGTAAGAGAAACCCATCACACCATGACTATTCACAAATGGAAAGGTTAGCATGAAAAGCATTGTCACACCTAGAAAATTCCATGCCCATGACAACAAGAGAACCAAATACACACATGCATGCAGCATGCATTCCAAAACTAGCAAGGAAATCATACATGCAACTCAATACCTGCAAGTAATCGCATCATAGCCACTTGACCCAACTATTCCATGCTTGATATTTTCTTCCATTTACTTTCTTCTCCTTCCTTTTCCTTCCTTTCTCCAATGCTATAGTGCTCTAAGAATTATCTAAGTGTAAAGAGTATGAAAGAGTAGAGAGACTAAAGAGAGCTCCAAAATTGAATGGACAAAATATTGTGAAATGTTCCTCATCATTCTTTTTATTAGTAGGGACTCTATTTTATTCAATTTCCATTATTTTGCTCCATTTTCCTCCTCACATGCAACCTGTGACCTTTCACCTTTGTTTTCTCCTATTTTCCATTGTTTTCATAAATAAAATGTTAATTAATGTCTCTTGCATGTTCAAATCCTTTTCTATTTCCTTTGCCAATTTCCCCTTAGCTATACTAAACCAAATGAACACCTGTTATCACCCCAAGAAACTCTCCTAGGTTGTAGCTCGGAGATGCTTGGGAACATTACAAATTCAACTCACTGTTGCAAATGGATTAATGGAAGGAATGATGCTTTTTCAAGCCAGATAACCACTTCTACTTTGTTTGACACTAGACATGCGTGAACACCCCCAGACTACAAGGCTTTAGACCACCAATTACTCATGGTTTAAGGATTGGGTGAATATGGAGAATATTGACCACACTAGCAAATGCACAGGACCTTGTGATGGCCAGTTGCAACCAGTAAAGAAGTCTGCAAATCTAATTCCCTAATGCACAAACAGGATGACATCTCTCTCGCACTAGTGGAGAAGAAACTTGAATAACTCATTCACTAATACATACACGATTTTAACAGAGAGGTAGGATGACAGCTACTCTAATGTTAAACATCAAGAGTTCATAAATGCATCATATCAAGCACAGCTTGGAAAAGAAGATAAATGGAAAGTGAGTAATTAACAGCAAAAGAAGCCTGTGTTAGCTGAAAATGAAGACGAAACACTGCAAGTATCAAAGTAGTTACAGTCTCCAGAAGTTGAACCTTACATCAAAACAACAACCATCAACCCTAATTACATCTTGTTTGTGGGTATATATAGAGTTTCATTATAAAGACACTCGGCCGTTCTGGGTATGGAGGGGCCATAATTGACCACCAACTGCATTTAACTACCTGATGGAGTCTCTGAGTGTGTTTTCTTGTCTCAGTGGGTGAATCAGATCTTCTTGGGTGATCTGTTGTCTTCTCTAGTAGCTAGGGTGTTCATATTCATGAAGTTCCATTATTGCTAAATGTTGTTACACGCTCGAGCTCTATCCCTTTCCTCCTTGACCATGATGTCTATTAAATGTGGTTGTTGAGCAGCCACTACAACTGGTACTGGTGAGCTGATCACTTTCGTCCTTTAGGTGCACAGAATGGTCAAGGGACGAGGATTGCGTGGTGGATGGACGAGATAGATGAGGGAGAAAGGTCAGCCGTCAGATCGAGAGGATAGACAGTGGAGATGGAATGGCGGGGGATATCGAAAGAAGTGGGAGTGGAATGATTGGGGGCCATTGGATCTCAGGTGGGCAGATCTAACAGTTGTTGGTTGGTGGAAGCATACGAAGGTTGTCAAGCACGAATAGGTGGTAAGCGATATTGATCGTACCACATTGGGGAGTTTGGCGGTAAAAGGGTGCGGCGTGCGATACCATTTGTAATGTGACGCATGGCGGTGGAGGGAAGGGGAAAACCACCCTCCATTAAGAATTAAATTGGCATTACATCGCAGACATTGTCCAATAGCGATGGGGTTGATTGGACAGCGGAGGAGTAATCGGGCAAGTTGCCTTATCGATCATGACGGGAGTCATAGGAACAGGTTTTTGGTAGTTTTGGGTATTTACGAATGGTGATGTGCAATTTCGATTAGATCGCATCGCAATATCACATCAGCGAAAGCTAAGGGGCACGGCCTTTATACACACATGGATGTGATTTACGATAGTGATTAAACCTTGACCCGATAAAGGCATTAATCGTTTTTTTTTAAGGACTGACGAAGGGAGAATGGGCGGTGCAAGAGAAGGAGAAAGTGGTCGTTATGAGTTTATTTTGAGCATGAAATATACGGCCAAGCTTGTATTTGATCATGAAATTATCAAAATATGTAGCAAAGCTAACACTGGCTCCTTCTGCAAATGAGGTCCTCCCTGTGAGGTCTTCAAGAATTGCAAACCATTGTCTTTCCCGTGTAAACCGAATTAACAAAATTCCCTAGTGTTCCATTGGGTGTGGAGTCTAACTGAGCCTAGACTAACTGATAAAAATGATATATTTACAACTTTAGGGCCTGAAAACCTTAAACAACATATTTTTTCAAAAATCTTCAATTAACTGGGCCATCAAAAACTCTCTCTTCTCCCATACTTTGCAGTTGAAAGTATTGTTCCCTTGGATCTGAGAAATGATAAAAGGCCCTGTCCATAAAGAATCAAACTTCCCATGGTTGACTTTCTTCTCTTTCAACACGTCCCACTTATGAACCAAGTCTCCAACCTGAAAATTATATGTTTTTGTCCTTCTATCAAAAACTTCCTTGATCTTCTTTTGTTGTGTTGCAGCTTTTTCAATCAATTTTTCTCTGATTTGATGTACCTATGCTAAATCAGTGATACTTTTTGCTGTGCCTTCTTCCTCATTCTGTTCTTCTTGTAAGAACTTTGCCACAGGGAGGGTTAACTGAATTTTTAATATAGCCTTAGTGCCATATACCAGCTTGAATGGAGAGCTCCTTGTGGATTTCTTAGTGGTCATTCTGTCATCCCACAATGCATATTTGAGCTTACAATCCCAATTCTTATTGTTGTCATCCAACAACTTTTTAATTATCCTTATCAAGCTTTTGTTGGAAGATTATGCTAGACCATTGCCTTGAGGGTAATATGAGGTGGAATGAACCAGCTTAATGCCCATTGAGCCACACATGTCCACCAATTATTTTTCCATGAAGGTTGTTGCATTGCCTTTGACTAATTTATGTGGACAAACAAACCTAGTGAAGATATTCTCTGTTAAGAACTTCATGATCACATGGTGATCAACCTTTCTGGTAGGGATGGCCTCAATCCACTTAGTGAAGTAATCTGTGGCTACTAAGATCCATTTGTGCCAACCACTGGAATGTGGATTGATTTCTCCAATGAAGTCCAAGCCCCACTACTGAAAAGGGCCACTAGCATGTATGGGTTTTATGGGCAGGGACTTCAATTGTTGTTTTCCATCAAACCTTTGGCACCTATCACAAGATTTAACAAATGAAAAGATATCAAAAAATAAGGTGGGCCTATAATACCCAGCTCTGAGAATCTTGTGGGCTGTAGTTTTCCAATAATGATGCCCTCCACACATGCTAGAATGAAACTGCTGCATTGCTTCTATGGATTTTTCTTTGTCCAGACACCTCAAAAGAATTCCAGAGGGGTCCCTCCAGTAGAGCAGGTTTTCATGAATGCAATATTTTTCTGCCCTGAGCTTAATAGTTCTGGCTTGGCTCGAACTACAACCTGGAGGAACCTATAGCTTCAACAAGGATTGAGTTATTACAAAGTACCAATCACAAAAAGCTATATTTTCTGTCCATGACTGATTTTTCCCTGGTTCAGCTATTTCTCCTTCCATCTGACCATTTTCTGAAATTGTGCTTATGAGATTTATGTCCAGTATTTTGCAATTATCTTCAGCCATTAGTCTAGCAAGGCCCTGACCTCTGACCAGCTTGGTGGGCTTCAATTCTATGTTAAATTCAATCAGCTTTGCAATCCATTTAGCCCTTCTTCCATTAGCATTAGGTTGTGTTAGGACATCTTTTATTGAAGCAGAGGGTACATATGCAATTATCTTGGAATGCAGAATGTAAGTTATGAAAGCTTTCAAAGATTTGATAAGAGCATATGCCTGTTTTTCAATGATATCATACTTTAGCTCAACATCCCTTAAGGTTTTGCTGAAAAATGCCATTGGATGCTCTGCACCTTCTTCATCTGCTTGTAATAAAACTGCTGCAAGGGTGTCATCTGAGGCAAATGAAAATATATGGAACTACTTGCTGTAATCTAGGCTGACTAAAGTAGGAGCTCCCATAATATATTTCTTAATGGATTCAAAGGACCTTCTTGTTGCATCAGTCCATTTGACTTCTAACCCATTTTTCAACATGGAGGTAATGTGTTTTACAAGTTCTACAAAACTAGGAATAAACCTCCTTACAAAATTTATCTTGCCCAGAAAGGACTAAATTCCCTTCTTTGATCTTGTAGCAGACAAGGTCTGTATTGCTCTTTCTCTTTCTGGGTCAATCCGGGCACCTGCAGTAGAAATAGCATGTCCTAACAACTTTCCTTCTTCTAGAGAAAACTATGAATTTTTAGGATTGACTGAAATCCAAAACCTTCTACACTTCAAGAACACTTTCTTCAAATGCTGCCAATGGTCTTGATGGCTACTGGAGTACACTGTTATATCATCTAGGTAGATAAGGAAAAACTTATCCTTATCTCCCACAAATGCTATATTCATAACTCTTTGAAAGGTGGTTCCAACATTAATCAACCCAAAAGGCATCTTGGAATACATAAAAGGGCCCCAAAGAGTGGTGAATGTTGTCTTCTCTTAGTCATCTGGATGTACAGCAACCTGGTTATACCCTGAAAATCCATCCAGGAAAGACATCACTTTGGCTCCTCAGACCTTCTATAGCAGATGCTCCATCTTGGGTAGAGGATAATTATCTTTCTTAGAGCATTTGTTTAAGTTTCTGAAATCAAAACAGAGTCTGATTTCGCCACTTTTCTTCCTCACCACTACTAGGTTGGCTACCCACTTTGAATATCTGAGAGGGACTATGATTTTGGCAGCCAATAACTTCTTGATTTCTTTTTCAATCAGAGGATGGAGCAAAGGATTTATTGGTCTCAACTTCTACTTAAAAGGGATGGTGTCTTTCTCTAAAGGAATGTTATGCTAGATGATCTTTTTGTCATATGTTTTTATGTCACTATATTCCCAACCAAAGACATCAGCAAATTGCTTCATCAAATTGCAGTATTCAGAACTTTGGGAAGCAGATAAATGGGTGGATAGATTTATATATCTTGGATGATCTAGACTCCCTATATTATGCTTACAGACTGTAGATTGGTCTTCTTTCTGGGCACCCTTGTAGGGCACATCATTCTAGTCAAACAACCTTTCTAAAGGGACTAGACCCTCAGGTATCTGATTGTTGGGCAGTTGGACAATGCTATCTTTACCTATTTTGTGTCTAAGCTGGGATCAAGGACTTTCTTCCAAGGCTTCATTCTCTTGATCAATTTGCATTTCAGAGAATTTATCAATGAGTTGAAGAAATCTATTTACCTCATCACTATCCTCAAAAACTTTCCAATGCTGGACATTATCAGGCAAGGATGGTCTATATTTCATCTGAACTTCATAAACTAGTCTAGGAGGCATGGGAGGGATAAACATGCTAGAAGACACAGCAAGGGAATCAGCAAGTTGGTTTTTAACTCTGGGAATGTATGAGATACACAAACAATCAAAAGAATCTTTAAATCTCCATATCTCATCTCTATATGCTTTTAGCTTTGGGTACTTTGCTTGAAACATTTTGTTCACTTGTTGAATGAGAAGATCAACATATGAAACACCTTTATGTTTCTGATTCCTCTGTCTTTTGTTGCATTAAGACCCAATATCAGAGCCTCATACTCTGCTATATTGTTGGTGACTTGGAAGGCCAACTTGTAAGATATATGTGTGCTTTCGTGTTTTGGAGAAATCAACACCACCTCAGCTCCTGCAGTCTCCCTTGAACATGCTCCATCAAAGAAAATCTCCAAACCTGACTTCCTTTCTCTCCCTCAGCCTGATTCACTGGTTTCTTGATATGCATCAAGGCCTTATAGGATTCTTCAATTTGGAGAATACATGCTCCAAAGTCAGTGCCCACAGCATAAATGGGATGATTGGACAGATTCTTCTCATCACTGATGATGTAGTCTAGTTGTGCTTCTTTGTACAATCTCCTACATTCTCCTCCAAATACAGGGACAGTGGCATAAGATAAAGCATTCTGTAGTGTCCCACCTAGTCTCTTAATCCATCCTCTGGATAGTAGCATGCCAAAATTAGGAGGGACATCTGCTACCACAATGTCCATCACCATGCTTTTCATGGGCAGCTGAGTTAGGGTAATGGCCAGGTCTTTGATTAATCCTAGGCATTTTACCTTTCTTGAATCAAAGGAGAATATATCATGATGTGGTCTAGTGATATCAAGGCTCAACTCTTCCATGACAGCTTTGGGCATCAAATTGTGGCTTGCCCTGTGTCTATCAGGCAATTATGGAGGATTTTTTCATGGATGGTCAAGGAGAAATAAAATGATGAAGAATTATCATCAGCAGGTTCGGTCATCAAGCTAAGCATGACTACAAGCTTATCATCTTGTAAATTGATATAGTCGGTGGGGTCTTGTATGGATTTCAACTCAAGAGCATCAAGGATAAGCTTTCTAAAAACTTCACTCTTTGCAAGTTCTATCAGAGGCACAAATATTTTTAATTTCAGGACTTCTGATTCAAAGCTAAAAGGGGAAGGGAACTTGTCAGGACCTCTTACCTCTTGAGCTAGTGCTTTGAGGATGACTGGATCAGCTGCTGGTCTTCTCTATCTGATGTTTTTTTGCTTTGTTGGGAAAACAGCTTTTTGTGCAAGATTCTCCTTGACATTGTTTGCTTTTGACCTCAGATTGTATCTTTGCTGCTGATCAGTCTGTAGAATAGCGTCTCTGTCCCACCTTTGACTGGTTTGGTCCTATAGTAATGATTCTTTGTAGGTAGCCAATGTCAAAAAAGCAGCACTGCCTTTATCTTCCATGCAATGAATTTCATCCTCTTCTTCAAACTGCTCCTCCTCCATGACTACATTTTGGAAAGGAGCTTTAACCTTTTTCTCTTCATTTTCTTCTTTACCCCTCTGAATTATTTGCAATTGTTCATTTGCTCTTCTGAATGGATTTGGGTTTCTAGGAGAAAATGTACTTGGAAGCATCCCCTTTCCAGAGCATTGCTCAACCTTCAGCGTAGATATCACAACAGCCAATGACTCTATCATCTTAGTCATTTTATCTAATTTAGGTTCTGAAGATGAAGTAGAGGAAGAAGAAGCCTCACCTCTCTACCTCCTTCTATCAGCATGACCTTTGAGCTTTTTTACAGCCATAATATTAGACTCCACCTCTAGGGCTGCATCTTGCATTTGAGCTAGAGTGGCACACCTTATTTCCCTTAACAGCAGGTAGAAATCAGAGTCAAAAGCATTGGCATAGGTGAGTTTGGCAGAGGTGGGGGTAGGCCTTACTTCAATAGGTATCTTATTATACATACGATTAAACCTTTTATTAAAATCGGGAAATGATTCCCCTTTTTCCCTCTTGAGCTTTCCAAACTTTGTATGGTAATATAGAAAGTCTTTTTTATCTCGCTAATGCTTCATAAATGCATCATCTAATGCTTCAATGCCTACTATAGACCTAGGGGTCAATTCTCTGAACCACTTTCTAGCCTCTCCATCAAGGCTGTGGACAAACACTCTCATCTACACATCATCCTCTCTGATATCAAGGTTATTAGCATAACTATAAAAAGACTCAAGGTTTTCTTCGGCTATTATTCCCTTTGTACTGGTGAACTTGGGAATATTGTTCTGATATTCTCCTGTAGGCATGACATTCAAAGGAATAGGCAGGACCAGGGGTCCATACCTGGCAGCTATAATACTTTCCATTTTTGTGGGTGCTTGCTGCCCTGCCATGATTGGGATAGGTGGAAGGATACTCGCAGATTGAATGGTTGGAAGCAATGAAATAGATGAAGGAGACAAGGGAATATGATGGACTGTATGGGAGGCTTTCTTTGGACTGAGATCCAAAGGGAACTAAATAAACAAGGAGCTTTATGAATATCTGAGGGTATTTCTTCACTAACAATGTTAGGCTCTATATCTTCAATCTGTATATTCTTAGCTATAGGCCCTTCTTGCAGCCTGATGCTCCTTTCTGCAATGTTTTCCTTTGCCTAGAAATCTTCTCAGGGTCAGGCACTGGGTCAGCTAGTGATTTCTGAGGATTTCTCCAGGTATGCCTCACAGACTGAGACAGAACTGTAATGTGGAGTCGCCACTAGTTGGTTCTCCAGTAGAGTTGCCACATAGATGATTACAACCAGAAATGTGTCTAGGCTTTGTCTATCATCAAAGCTGGAGGTGTGTCGTTCTCCAATGGAAACTGAGCTTAATTCTCTTCTCCCCAGAAGTGGCGCCAATTAATGTTATCACCACAAGAAACTCTCCTAGCCTATAGCTCGGAGATGCTTGGGAACATTACAAATTCAACTTACTGTTGCAAATGGATTAATGGAAGGAATGATGCTTGTTCAAGCCAAATAACCACTTCTAATTTGTTTGACTCGAGACATGCGTGAACACCCCCAAACTACAAGGCTTTAGACCACCAATTACTCACGATTTAAGGATTGGGTGAATATGGAGAACACTAACCACACCAGTAGATGGACAAGACCCTGTGACGGCCGGCTGCAACCAGTAAAGAAGTTTGCAAATCTAATCCCCTAATGCACAGACACGATGACATCTCTCTAGCACTAGTGGAGAAGAAACCTAAATAACTCATTCACTGATACATACAAGATTTTAACACAGAGGTACAATAGCAACTACTCTAATGCTAAACATCAAGAGTTCAGAAATGCAGCATATCAAGGATAGCTTGGAAAAGAAGATAAATGGAAAGTGAGTAATTAACAGAAAAAGAAGCTTGTTTTAGCTAAAAATCAAGACAAGACAATGCAAGTATCAAATTAGTTACAATCTCTAGAAATTGAACCTTACATCAAAATGACAACCATCAACCCTGATTACATCTTGTTTGTGGGTATATATAGAGTTTCATTGCAAAGGAACTCGGTCGCTCTGAGTATGGAGGGGTCGTAATTTACAACCAACTGCATTTAACATCTTGATGGATTCTCTGAGTGTGTTTACCTGTCTCAGTGGGTGAATTGGATCTTCTCGAGCGCTCTGTTCTCTTATCAGGTAGCTAGGTTGTTCGTATTCATGAAGTTCCATAACTACTAAATGCAGTTACATGCTCAAGCTCTATCCTTTTCCTCCTTGGCCATGTTGATTGTGAAATTTGGTTGTTCAGGAGCCACTACAACTTGTATTGGTGAGCCGATCACTTTTGTCCTTTAGGTGCACAGAACGGTCAAGGGACAGGGATTGCGTGGCAGATGGACAAGCTGGATGAGGGAGAAAGGTCGGTCATCCGATCGAGAGGATAGACGGTGGAGATGGCTTGGCAAGGGATATCGGAAGAAGCGGGAGTGGAATGATCAGGGGTCGTTGGATCTCAGGTGGTCAGATCCAACAGTCGTTGGGCAGTGGAAGCGTACGAAGGTTGTCAAGCATGAACGGGTGGTAAGCAGTATTGATCGCATCGTGTTGTGGAGTTTGGTGGTAAAAGGGTGTGGCGTGCGATACCATTCGTAATGTGATGCATGGTAGTGGAGGGAAGGGGAAAACCACCCTCCATCGTGCATTAAAGTAGCATTACCTTTTCGGCGCGGGGAGAGCGGACGCTATCCGATCGTGATGGGGCTGATAAAACGGCGGAGGAGTAATTAGGCAAGTTTCCCTATCGGGTGCGACGATAGTCGCCATATCAGGTTTTTGGTAGTTTTGGGTATTTACGTATGGCGATGTGCAATTGCAATCAGATCGCATCACAATATCACATCAGCAGAAGCTGAGCGGCATGGCCTTTATACACACATGGATACGATTTGCAATAGATTTTAAACCTGGACTCGATAAAGGCATTAATTGCTTTTCTTTTTTTTCAGGACTGATGAAGGGAGAATGGGCAGTGCAAGGGAAGGATAAAGTGACAATTATGAGTTTCTTTTGAGCATGAAATATATGGCCAAGCTTGTATTTGATCCTCAAATCATCAAAATATCTAGCAGAGCTAACAACACCCACTAGGATTTTTTTTCCTAACATTCAGATTGGAATAAGTGTCCCATTATCTTGATCTTATTTTTCCTTTATTAACTTTATTACATGAACTTTTAATCTACGGATGTTACAAAGATTAACTCAAGCAACAAAAAATATAGTTTTAGTTTAATAGAACGATTAAACTCCCACTGAAAAAGAGATGAGAGGCATTAAAAGGTCTAATGCATCTAAGATTTTGGACTCATACAAAGAGGTCTCCTTGAAGGTGGAAGAGAATCAACTAGAAATTGTAACTGCCTCTCCTAGTCATCCAATTTTCGAAAAAGTAGACGAAAAGAAAGAAAAAAGGGTAGTTTAGTGTCTTTACACTTAGTTAAGTGTCTTTGGATGTCAATCATTTTGGCTGGTATGAATTAATTATTCTTAAAATTTGAAAAATGTAATTTTGTTCTTTTGAATAAAATTATGATTTTTTTGTTGTAGTGTTTTCTTCTCAAAGACGTACGAAAAGAACCCACTTAAGATTGTGGATAAAAAACAATCTCAACATTATAACTATCAACTAAACATTGTAGATCTAACGCAACCGATAGAAACAAAACCTGCCAAAGTCTTGATCTATGCCACAATCATACTTAAAAAACAAAAAGAAAGAGTAATAACTCGAATCATCAAATGAAAAGCATATATACAAAGAATAGTTTTTATTAGAGCACCTATGAAGGGAATACATTGTTGGAAATAATATTGAGTGGGGGGGTGAATCAATATTATCAGATCACTAATTTAATTTCCGAAACAAATTTGTATATGCTACTTCATCTAAGTGACCTAGTGTGTATACGCTACTGTATTTAAAGCAACCAACATATATGCAAGAACTTTTGATTTAGCCAATTTATCATGCATTGATCTTAAACCAATATATTAGAGATTTATTAAACAGTGCAGTAAAAGCAGAAGAAAGCATCACACATAAGCAACACACATGAACACCAACATATAAGGTGGAAACCCAATGTGGGTGAAAACCACCTGTTATTGTCATCTCTGTCTTCTTTTAATAATAAGAAAATATGTATACAATCTTGTACTGGTGCAGACTTATAACAGTTTGCAGACTTCTACCTGGACAAGGTTATAACCTTCTCTCATTCTCCAGTTTCTACTGGAAGGGACCTACAACCCCCTAACTCTTGCACTAGCCGATATGTTTAATAGTACGCAGGTGGCAACCTACAAGAGGATACAACCTTCTTTCTTCCTCCAAGGACCACGTTTCATAAATTTTCAGACTGGATCCATCAACAACATCATAACTACAATTCAATCATCAATTACATCTGCATCAACCAATCACTAAGGCTAAATCATCACTTTCTAAATCAACCCCAACTCAATCAATCAATCACTTTGACAGCCCATCATTAAATCACAATCAATCTAATCAATCAGAATACTATCACCAAAATACAGTAGCCAGAACCGAAACCAGAACCCAGAACTCTACAACATCAAACAGAAATATCTGAAACATACTTTATAAGGTATATGCCACTTCCATGTGTAGAACCTGCGTGTATACACGTTTTCTCAAAACCAACCAGCATATACATCTGCAAATATTAATTCATAATTCTACAGTTATTCCAGACTTTAGTTATACCTAGATCATAATATTTACAGAATAACACTTGCATCAGTATTATGATCTAGACTATACATGATCAAACCACATAAGGATAATTCATTTCAAGGTTTAATATCCTGATCCATCATTAGATCTTATCCTTCATCAACTGCTAAGGTTCATCCTTGGTTCAAATCAAGCACAGTACCATAAGCCAATAACCTGCATACTAGATCTCACACTTCATCAGATATTTGATACTTGCACACCTAACCTAATGACACTCTCTTCCTTTTACAATTTTACGCCTTTCTCAATACCATGGACCAATACCACTTAGGACCAATACCTTGGACCAAATACCTGGGGTCAATACCTCGGATTAGATACCTTGGAACAATACCATGGATCAAAATACCATGGACCAAATACCTCATACCAAAAACTTAGTTTTCCAAGGTATACACGTTTTTCCTTCTATGAAAGTGCATGTGTATGTATACACTACTTGTGGTTAGTGAACCTCCGTGTATAAGCAGCTTGGTCAAGGTGAACCTGCATATACCTCTCTTTCTTCATTCTTTGTACTCTGATCTGTAATTTTTTGTTTTCAACTTGTTGTACTGTGATATTTCATCTGAGTGAGTTTCCATCAAGGAAAACACCTATATCATAATGCCAACAATATCCCCCTTTGGAATTGATGGCAACAACAACACCAAGTCACTCTCCCCCTTTGACATCAAGGGCAAAGGGTCATGCTCCCGCTTTAACATACATTATGTTGGTCATGATCCCCCTGAGTACATGCTGAATTCTCTGATATGCTGCAATGTAATGATTGAGCTCCCATGATTGAGTCCATGCTCCCCCTGAGCACAAGCAAAGTCTGCAAAAAGATTTTCTAAAATAATAACATGACTCTATACATACATCACCAATGACTCATACATACATCCATCTCCCAACCAAGTGGGGATATAACAAATTTGACTTATCAGCCCAACCAAGTGGGGATATACCAATTGTTTATACATGACAAAAACAAGAAATGTTACATCATCCATCCCATGTAAAGTAGGGATATGAATTACATCATTTGTCCAAGAGAACCCATTCAAATGTATGAGAAGACATATCACACCCTAGAATTTACATGACTTGAGAAACCAATGGTATAAATATCTAAAGCCATAGCTAGACTTATCAACCATAATGCCAACAATGCTAAATGTACGTGAAGGCTAATTCTCCCACTAAACCGGTACTACCTGTGCATTGTTAACTAGTCAAAGATCAAGGCATCTTTGTTAGTCAGATAAAATTAATGAATAGAGCATATCATAAATATCAGTTAGAGCACCCATATCAGAGCCTGCCCCACTGTTTTTCTTGCCTAAAAAACATATGCACTCCTTGACTCATAGAAACCCGCATGTGTACGCAACCTCACTTTAGGAAACACACGTATAATCACCTTTCTCTGAAAATTTGATTTAATAGCAGGATGATGCAACAACTACTCCCAACTTTTGTCTGAGATATTCAAATGTCTCTTTGGGAAGTGTTTTAGTGATATCAACAACCTATTCTTTGGAGGGAACATATTCCAATTTTACCTTTTGTTCAAGCACTTGTTCACATATAAATGGTATTTGATGGGTATGTGCTTGGTCTTGGAGTGTATGACTGGATTCTTTGAAATATTGATGGCACTTGTATTATCACAAAGAATGGAGATGGGTGGAGTGCATGTGATTTGAATGTCTTGTGATGTTTGCATCATCCAAAGTAGTTGTGTCCAGCAAGATGCAACAACCACATATTCTGCTTTAGCTGTAGATAACATAATTGAACTTTGTTTCTTACTAAACCAAGACACTAACCTGGAACCCATATTGAATGCACCAACACTAGTGCTTTTTCTTTCATCTACACATCCTCCCCAATCTGCATCTATATATGCATGAAGATTAAGACATGTATCTCTAGGATACCATAAACCAAAGTTCTGTGTTCCTTGAAGATATTTGAAAATCCTTTTGACTGCCTGAAGGTGTGATTCCTTTGGATTTGCTTGGAATCTTCCAACTATTCGTACTGCGTGCATGATGTCAGGTTGTGTACTCGTTAGATAAAGAAGACTAACAATCATGGATTTGTAAGTTGGTTGATGTATTGTTGTTGATTCATCATTTGAGCTGAGACTACATCCTGTTACCATTGAGGTACATACAGGTTTAGAATCTTCCATGCTGTACTTTTTCAATATCTATTTGAGATATTTTGTTTCTGAAAGAATAATACCATCTTTATTTTGTTGAACTTGTAGACCAAGAAAATAGGTAAGTTCACCAAGCAAGAACATTTCAATTTCTTGCTGCATTACTGAAGAAAAAATCTGACTCATGGATTCTTCATTGCTACCAAAAATGATATCATCAACATAAACAACAATTATTAGCAATTTTTCATTTAAATATTTGTATATAGATTTCTATCTATCGACCCTTTTGAAAATTCTTGTTGGTGTAGATATTTGTCAAGGTGGTAATACCAGGCACTTGGAGCCTGTTTTAGACCATAGAGAGCCTTTCTGAGTCTACATACAAGATTTTCATCATTTCCGAGAATGAATCCTTCTAGTTTTTCAATATAGACTTCTTCTTCTAAATCTACATTAAGAAAAGCAGATTTTACACCCATTTGGTATACTTTGAATTTCTGAAAGCTAGAAAGAGCAAGAAACATCCTTATGGCTTCAAGTCTAGCAACAGGTGCAAAAGTTTCTTCAAAATCTATACCTTCTTGTTGAGCGTACCCTTTACAAACAAGTCTGGGCTTGTTTCTAATAACTTCTCCATTTTCATTCAGCTTGTTTTTGAATATCCATTTAGTTCCTATGATATTTTTATCACGAGGTCTAGGAACTAATTCCCAAGTATTATTCTTTTCAATTTGATCAAGTTATTCATTCATGGCCTTGAACCAAAATTAATCATTGCATGGTTCATTTACATTTTTAGGTTTGGTGGAGGATAATACTGCCAGATAGCTTGAGGTTTCTGTAATAGTTCTTCTTGTTTGTACACCTACCTCTTTTTCCCCTAAAATTTGAGTTTATGGATGATATTTCTGAACATACCTAGATGGAGTCTTTTCTTCTACCATTATCTCTTCTTCTAGTGCTTCATTGGTTTCTTCTTCAGAATCATTGTGATTTGATGTGGGAAAATAATCCCCATCTTATTGATTTTCATAATCTTCAGTTTTTATCTGTTTTGGATTTTTGCATGCTTCATCAACTACAACATCACTACTTTCAACAATTTTCCCAAGTCTTTTATTATAACATTTATATCTTTTACTTTGGGAAGAGTAACCAAGAAGAATACCTTCATCTGCTCTAGGCTCAAACTTACCAAGTTTTTCATCAGTCCTTTTGATATAACATTTGCTTCCAAAAACTTTAAAGTATTTTACCGTAGGAGAATTACCATACCAAAGTTCATGTGGAGATTGAGTGTTGTTTACCTGAACGTTTTCTTGGTTGAGAATAGTTACGATGAAGAATGCAACTTCACCCCAAAAGGTTGTAGGATTTCCAGATTCATCTAGCATAGCTCAAGCCATTTGTTGAACCATTATGTTCATTCTTTCTACCCCTCCATTTTGTTGAGGATTCCTTGTGGTGGAGAACTACCTTTTTATTCCATGTTGTTCACAAAAGTCAAATAATTCATCCGAGGTAAATTCCCCTCCTCGATCAGATCTAAGGCATTTTATTTTGTGATCTGATTCATTTTCAACCAAAGCTTTGAAGGCTTTGAACTTTAAAATGCTTCATCTTTATGCTTTAGAAGACCTATCCAACACATCCTGGAAAAATCATCAATGAATAAAATAAAGTATTCTTCTCCACAAGGTGACTTTTTCCTTGATGGTCCACATAAATCAGTATGAACAAGTTCAAGAGGTGTACTAGCTAACCATTCTTTTTGAATGAAGTGAGATCTAGTTTGCTTACCGAATTAAAATGGTTTGCATATTGTATTTTCAGGAATGTCGATATCTGGAAGATCATGAGCAGCCTCGAATCTGCATGCTTTTCTTATTCGAGAAAAGCTTAGATGTCCCAATCTTCTATGCCATAGCCAGTTTTCATCATTTTTTCTTAGATAACACTCTTTTTGTCCTCCCTTCAGTATGAATAAGTTGTTTGGGGTTCTTTTACCTTTGATCATGGTTTCTCTTGTATCAAGATCATGAACAACACATTCGTTTGATCAAAACACCATTTCATTTCCTTGATCACGCATTTGGCTAACACTCAAGAGGTTATGATTTAGACCGTTTACATAAATAACATTCTTAGCTTTAACCTTTTATTTCAAGAAAACAAAGCCTTTACCTTTTATGACAGCAGGATTGTCGTTTCCAAATGAGACATTCTTTTCCTTTTCTAATGCATTATATGAGTGAATTTTTTCTTTGTCACTTGTCATCTGTTTTGAGCATCCACTATCGATGTACCATTGATTTTCTTGTCCTTCTACATACAAGGTAATACCACATCTTTCTGTTTGAGGTTCTTTCCTTCTCCATATCTTGGGATTTAATGGAGTTTTCTCCTGTTGAGATGTTTTCCAACATTTTCTACTGCATTCAAATTCTTCATGGCCAAAGTTGTTACAGATTGAGCATTCTATTTCATTTTCAAGAAGAGAAAAGTTATTATAGGAAATTTTCTTGACCCTGTCACATTCCTTTGATTTCATGCTTCTCTAGTCATGATGGTTTTGTAGCAACACATTGAGTAGCTTTGTGTCCAAAATTATGACATGACAAACATTGACCATTAAAGAAGCTCATGCGATTATCGAATCTATTGACCTGGTGATTATAGTTTCTATTGATATTCATATTTGAATCAAATTGAGTATGATTTACCTGAGGTTGGTTGTGGCTTCTATTCATCCTTGAAGCAGATTGAGCCTCATTTACCTAATGATCTTCTTTATGCCTTTTCTGATGATTGTCATATTGTTCACTATTCTTTGCTGCATCAAGATAGAGTTTAGTGGAGGTTGATGGATTCTGTGATTGAGATGCTTATTTAATATATCCAAGACCTGTCTTTATCTTAGGAGAATGATGCACTTTTACAATTTCATTTAAGGTTTCTGATCCTTTAGCAAATCTAAGATTGAGAGATTTTGTTTTTTCAAGATCCTTTCTTAGACCCACAATTTCACGTTCTAGTTTTTCATTTGTTTTTCTCTTTCATCAAGTTGGTATGTCAAGGTATCTATAATCATATTATTTTCTTCTGAACAGATTTTGAGTTTAGAGATTTCTTCATGAAGGTTATCTTCTTCTAAAGAATCCCAAAAATTATCATCGTCATAAGCCATTAAAATTCTATAGTCATTACTATTTTCATCTTCATCACTATTTGATAAACCATCACTATCTCCATGAGTATAATAACTCTGTTTACTTACAATTTTTTTTCTATTCCATTTTGCAGATTCCTTCCCTTTATCATACTTATTTTTATGAGGACATTTGGCAACATAATGACCAACTCTACCATAGGCAAAACATTTGAAGGGTAGTTTACCTTTAAATCTTTTGAAACCCGTTGAAGCTTCTTGACAAAGTTTACTTCATATTATTCTTCTGAAATATGTCCCGATTCATTGATTTCTTCATTTCCTTTTGTTGAAGCCTTAAATGCGACTTCTCTCATATTTGATGGGCCATCTTTTCTCATCTCAAAGGCAGTTAAGATTCTATGAAGCTATGCCATAGTGATAGTCTGTAGATCTTGTTTTTCTTCTATGGCGGATACTTTTGATTCAAATTTAGCAAAAAAGGATCTTAAAACTTTCTCAACTAAGGTAACTCTGTTTATCTCTTCACCTAGATTCTTAATACAATTGATAACCTCATCTATATGTAAGAAGTAACTAGCTATACTTTCATCATTGTGCATATTAAGAGTTTCATATTGAATTCTGAGAGTTTGTAGTTTAGCACATTTTACTTGAGAGTATCCTTCATAGCTTAGAACAATTTTGTCCCATATTTCTTTGGTTAATTTGAGCTGCATAACTTTGACAAACTCTCATTGTGACAGACTTCCCAATAATGTATTGACAACCCTAGCATTGGTTTCATATTTATTTTTACCTATCGTATCTGTAGGAATTTCTTTTGGAAACGTATATCCTCCTTCCACGATTTCCTAGAAATCCATTCCAAGTGATTGTAGATAGGTTGTGGTTCTTCTCTTCCAATAAACAAAGTTTCTCCCATGAACGATTGGTGGTCTGATGGATCCCACATTTTCTTGATTACTCATGATGATGGATCTCCCTTCAAGGGATCAAGAATCTTCTAAAGGACCTGCTCTGATACCAATTGTTAGAAATAATACTAAGAGGGGGTGTTAATCAGTATTATCATATCAATAATTTAATTTCCCAAATATATTTGTATATGCTACTTCAATTAAGTGAACTAGCGTGTATATGTGACTGTACTTAAAGAAACCAACGTATATGCAGAGAACTTTTGATTTACCCAATTTATCATGGATTGAGCTTTAACCAGTATATCAGAGATTTATTAAACAATACATTAAAAGCAGAATAAAGCATTACACATAAGCAACACACATGAAAACCAAGATATAAGGTGGAAACCCAATGTGAGTGAAAACCACCTGCTGTTGTCGTCTATATCTTCTTTTAATAATAAGAAAATTTGATTACAATATTGTACTACTGCAAACTTATAGCAGTACACAAGCTTCTACCTGCAGAAGGTTACAACCTTGTCTCATTCTCTATCTTCTACTAGAATGGAGCTACAACCCCCTACTCTTCTACTAGCCGATAAGTTTATTAGTATGTAGGTGGTGACCTACAGAAGGCTACGACCTTCTTTCTTCCACCAAGGACCATGTTTCATAAATTTTTAGACTGGATCCATCAACATAATCATAACTGCAATTCAATCATTAATTACATCTGCATCAACCAATCAATGAGACTAAATCATCACTTTCTGAATCAACCACAATCGAATCAATCAATCACTTTGACAACCCATCGTTAAATCAAAATCACTCTAATCAATCAGAATATTGTCACCAGAATACAGTAACCAGAACCCAGAACTCTGCCACAAAAAACAAAAATAATCGAAGCATACTTTATAAGGTATACGCTACTTCCATGTGTCGAACCTATGTGTATACACACTTTTCTCAAAACGAACCAACGTATACATCTGCAAATATTAATTCATAATTCTGCAGCTATTCCAAACTTCAATTATACCCAGATCATAATATTTAGATAATAACACATGCGTCAGTATTCAGATCTAGACTATACATGATCAAACCACATAATGATAATTGATTTCAAGCCTTAAGATCTCGATCCATCATTAGATCTTATCCTTCATCAACTGCTAAGGTTCATCCTTAGTTCAGATCAAGCACAACACCATAAGCCAATAACCTACATACTAGATCTCACACTTCATCAGATATTCGATACTTGCACAACTGGCCTAATGATCTTCTGCTCATTTTATAGTTATAGGCCTTTCTCAATACCATATACCAAAACCACTTAGGACCAATACCTTGGACCAAATACCTATGGTCAATACCTTGGACCAAATATCTTCGACCAATACCATGGATCAAAATACCATGGACCAATTACCTCAGACCAAAAACTTAGTTTTCCAAGGTATACATGCTTTTCCTTCTGTGAAAGTGCATGTGTACGTATACACTACTTGTGGTCAATGAACCTGTGTGTATACGGAACTTGGTGAAGGTGAACCTGCGTATACCTCTCTTTCTTCATTCTGTGTAGTCTGATCTGTAATTCTTTGTTGTTAACCTGCTGTACTGTGATCTATCATGTGAGTGAGTTTCCATCAAGGACAACACCAGTATCATAATGCCAACATAAATAGATGTTTCTAGTCCCCCTCTGTGTGATGGGTTCTTGGTTATCCTCACACGTCTTCATCTTGTGTAGAGTGTCCCTCCTCTATAATGTGTAAACCCAACAAAAATATGACGTGCAACAATGAAAATAATAAGAGTTACAATAGTGAGTGCAACAATGAAAATGATCAAAAGTGAATAATGAATGGAAAACCCTTCTATTTATAAAAAAATATTAAGTTATCCTCGAACAATGAGAAATAATAAAATATTATTAGCCGCATTCTTGGAATAGCCACTTGGAATATTTTATTATATTTAGTTACGAGCAAAAAAATATTTATACTTTTATTTAGAAATAATAATAAATAAATGATTTATTTATCATCTCAAATGAATTAGTTAAGTAATAATAAACAAATAATGATTTATTTAAATTATTCCTAAAGGATTTTTAGTATTAGTGATTAATTAATTATTCTTAGAGAAAAATAAGATAATTAATTATTTCTCTGTTCATTTTTCATGATTGGGTCAAATATGACAAGGAATAATAATTGAAGAATGGTTTAATTAATTATTACTCAAAAAAATCAAATAAATAGTGGTTTATTTAATTATTCTTCATGGGTTTAACTATAAGTACTTAACAAAGGTTGTTTATAAAGTAATTTCTCACCATGAAAGCAATTTTACTATGGTAAAATTGGCTTTACATGGTGTACTTTGATCCATCTAGTAAATTAGGTTAGATGATCAATTTTTTGGTGATAACATTTTTCCTTGGAAAAAAAAATAAGTGTTGTAAGGTAGTTTAGTCCTTGCCACTCAAATGGAAATTATACTTTTAGAAAATTTTCAAATTAGTATATGAAGTGGAAGAATTAATTACATACAAAAGGTCAAGGAATTGTATAAATTTTGGGTGTGTAGTAATTAGTAGTAATTCACATTTACATTATTACTCATACTTATTAAAGTGCTAAAAAAACACATAAATGATGGTGGGCACTAACCTTGATATGTGTAGTTATATACATCTTGTTCTTATCCATTTTTCTTGTAAATACTTATGATGGGCATCGATTGATAGTAAATATGTTAGTTACGTGAGTATGAGCTATTTTCACGTATTTTAATTTTGGATAGTTTTACTATAAAGCTTAACATTAAAAAATCACTATAAAATATGTAAAAATCCCTACATAAATATTGCAACTACATCAAAAAATTACGGCAGAAAAATTTGAAAAATATTCACATGCCATTTTATTTGTATAAAGGATGTAATAAGACCTTCAAGTTATGGTCCAACCAAATGTTTGAAAAATATGTTTTTCAATAATATTGAAAAAAATATATATTTTTTTCTTCAAAGTTAAACATTATAACTTGCATTGGTCAATGATAAAATAGTAGTGGTCAGCAATCAAATGGATTGTTACAGTGCTTCCTTGGCAAGGATGAACAATTATAAAAAACATAATATATGTATTATCAATGATAAAATAGAAGTGGTCAACAATCAAATGGATTGTTGCAGTGCTTCCTTGGCAAGGATGAACAATTATAAAAAACATAATATATGTATTATCGACTAGTACATTAGAAAAAGGATGTAGCAAGAAAAATATAATTAATTAATAACTAACACAAGAACATTTACTAATGTGTTTGATATACCCATTTAGGGGCATATCAATGTAATGAACCTCATCTATAGTCAATTATACACACACACACACACACACAAAATCACCTACATAATAATTCATATTTACCATTGTCAAAAATATATAATTGGAATCTAACTTTTATAAGTGAATTATAACAAACTCATAAATACTTCATTCTCAAAGTTTATGCTTCCTACATATATTTTTGTTGACAACAACCTAAAGCATTGACTCTTTAACTCTCACTTATATGAGTTTGATTCTACGGTTAGAGTTGGAATAATTCTACCCCAAAGCATCTAGGTGTGAACATTTTTATTTTCATATGTGGTTTCTCTCTAACCCATGTACTATATGATCTGAATGGAAAGTGGCATCCACCCATGGTATTTATCAGCCCATGGTATTCTAAGTGGCATCTATCCATGGTATTCATTCACCCATGCTATTCATCCTCCCATGGTATTTATCCACCCATGGTATTGTATGTGACATCTACCCATTGTATTCATTAATGCATGGTATTTACCCACCCATAGAATTTACGCATGGCATTGTAGCTAAAAAAGGCTATAAATAACAAGACGCATTGTGTAAAATGACTAATTTTCCACCACAATATAGTTTTTACAGCTATTCTCTATTTTAATAAAAAAAAAAAAAATCTTTGTTGTTTTGTTTACTGTGTGTTCTCATAGTTTTCTAACATTTAATTTTTTTTAAATATTGGGGGCCTCCTCCCAAGATATGGATCAATGGTATCAAAGGAGGTTACAACTCCATGGGAATGAGATTTTGAAGCATAATAGAATTTCAAATTTTTGCAACCATCTTCAAAAAACTTCATGAAAGTACTACAACATCAACAAAGAATTTTAGAAGGTGAAAAATAAATCATTTGAAAGTATTTTATGTTAGCTAAAATGGTTTACAGAATTTGATTTTGTTTCCAGATTTGATAGATACGAGAATTTGAAGTTACACATGTCTGGAACATCATGAGACCTCATATACCATGAATTTCTAGAATCATTTTCTAACTCCACAGGTCATCAAAGTTCAAGTGTCTTATATCAATGAAAATATATCTTCAATACCTCAAATGAGTCTTTGGCATAATTTGATTTCATCATCTGTAACAAAATTTATCATCAAAGTTGCAACAAGAGGTCTATTACTAAGAAAGCAAATAATGTGAAGGAAGCCTTTATAACATCACATTGGACAAGAGAATATACCAGACAAGCCACCATACTTTTACCAAGAATATTGACAATCATCATGGTTATGGGTCACCCACAAACCCAAGGCTATGGATCAACTGCACAAAACCCTTGTCATCAAATTCCATTTACTATGTCACACACTATTAGTATCACAATTGGTCACAAGCATTACAGTGTATCTCTATTCTCGGATCTTCGTTTGTCATGGTTATGAGTTATCCACAAACCCACGCTTCATCGAAGTCCATTTTCTAGGTCGCAAACCATCATTATAATAGTTGGTCCCAATAATTATAGGGTATCTCTATCCTTATATATTCATTCATCATGATTATGGGTTAACCACACAAAAGTCCTCTCTTCAGTGGCTCTTCATATTCAACAAATGTTTCTCAAGAGGAAACTTCATGCAATGGGGACCATTGCTTCTTAAGGCTAGAGGAATGATTTGAATGGAAAGTGGCATCCACCCATTGTATTCTTCCACCTACAGTATTTATCTTCCCATGGTATTTTAAGTGGCATATATCCATGGTATTCATTCATCCATGGTATTTATCCACCCATGGTATTCATTAACACATGGAATTTACTCATGGTGTTGTAAGTGGCATCCACCCATGGTATTATAAGTGACATCTACCCATGTTATTAGTTCACCGATGGTATTTACGCACCCATGGAATTTACCCATGGTATTGTAAGTAAAAAAGGCTATAAATAACAGGTCACATTTTGTAAAAGGATAGATTATCCACCACAATGTAGCTTTTAGAGTTATTCTCTATTTTCATGAAAAATCTTGGTGGTTTTGTTTACCGTGTGTTCTCATATTTTTCTAGCATTTCAATCTTTTAAAATCTCAAGGGTCTCGCCCCAAGATCTGGATCACTATATTTTTTGCTTGTTTTACTATTTATAATTGAAAAGGATGTCTGTTATGCAACCAACTCACAAAATATAAGAAAAGGTAAATCAATGACTTCAGAATTAGCCTCTTCGAGGGGGCAACCTCCTTTTCATTACATAAATGAACAATTTCTGGATGATTCAAATGACAAGACCTAGTTTCTATATTGTTGGCTTGTTGGGGCCTAACCCAGGTTCAGAGGTGATTTAGCCAAAGAAATCCTGGTACTACTAGCCCTTTTGGCAATAGTCTACAAAGCGCGGACTATGGTCTTACCCAAAGTAGTATGGGAGGGTGCTAGAACTAGGCTTCCACACCCTGGAGATGTCTGATGGTTTCCAGTGGTCCACGGTTCGACCCTGTGCACATGTTGCTACGTGCACTTACCCGTACCTCGCAGCCTGTGATGTTGCCTTCGTGCAGCCCTATTCGAAGTCCGAACAGTGTTATTACCCAGTTCCTTACTAGTAATCCTATATGGGTTGATTAACTTAGCTTATTTGTATGCTTTCAATTATACTTAAGAATATTTATGATTCATACAAGTGCGCGCAGTAAATAAACAATATAATGGCAATTCATATCCAATAGATAATAACCCAAGACAGATACACATAATTAATATAAAAAATTTCTTTATCATTCCCTTCCTTCAGTTACAAACTCTATTTTTCCCTACGCACTCATCTACAGGGGTCTGCACACTTAGCTATGGACTCTACTAGGCCTCTGTTCACTCAGTTTCAGAGCCTCTTCCTACTACTACGACCCAAGACACAATTAGACACTTGCTCTAAGCTCCTATTTCATACTTCACTCTTCCTTCCTTCACTATCCTTTACACTTAGAGCTTCACTCTATTTATACAATCCCATGGTCCGTGGACCATGTGTAGGCCGACATTACATTCAATCACTTAGGGCAAACAACCCTATGACTCTAACATACACTTCGTGCCCGTAATTCATGGATCTTTACAATAATATCACTCAAAACTTGGGCTTTGAGCCCCAAAACATGTTGTGGGGGGATTCCATTCCCAACAGGCCCTCAACACAAAAATCATGACTCGCCCTCGAGTCACTCTGTTGGAGCAGTGATCTTGGCACAGAGTCCCTCCAACGGCTCTCGAACGGTACTGATGTCGGCAGCGTAGTGAGGTGCTGCTTATTGAAACTGCTGCATCTATTCTTTTGAGACCTTCGTGTATGAATTGTTCCCTTACATCTATACAGGCATCTGCTACGTATGTTTATAGTCCCATGCCTCTCTCTAGCTTGTTGGAGTGTTAATACTGTGCTTCGGCTGACTAGTCAAATAGTCAGCCCACCTATGTAGGGCTTCAAATGGCTGCCATTTACTTTTTGTGGGAAGGGTTCTCCACTTAGTTTTACTAGCTGGACTGTGCCTCCTTCTATGACCTCCTTAACCACGTATGGTCCCAGCTAGTGTATTCTGAATTTTCCCGGAAATATTTCAAACTTACTGTCATACAACAGCACTAAGTCATTTTCCTTGAAGGTGTGCAACTTGATATGGCAGTTGTGCGAGGATTTTTCACGTTGCTTTTGTACCTGCTGATGAAACCCAGCCAAAAATCATTCTTCCTCAAGCTCTTCCAATTTTGCGAGCCTTTCCTTCAGAGCTTCACGGTTCTTCATCCCTGTGAGCATTATTATTCGCAAACTAGGTACGATATATTCCATTGCCATGACAACCTCTACGCCATAAACTAACCAAAAAGGTGGTTGTCCTTTTAGTTTCTTGCACATTGTCTAGTAAGCCCATAGCATGGAAGGTACACACAGGTCCCAATCGTTTCGCTGCACGTTGCACACTTTGGTCAACGCAGTCTCCAGTATTTCGTTGAAAGCTTCTACAGTCCCATTGGCTTATGGGTGGTACGGTGCACTGTTATGATGATACACCTAGAACTCTTCAGTAGGCACATTGATGGTTTCATTCAGGAAATGTGTTCCGCTATCACTCATTAAGATTTTCAGATAGCCAAATTGGGTCAACACATTTTTGAATAAAAACTTTGCAGTCGTAGCGTTTGTGCCATCTTTGACAGACTGCACTTCCGCCCATTGCGTCAAATACTATGTTGCGATGATGATGTGCACCCATCTTTCCCTAAGGTTTGATTGGTTCCCACAAAGTTGATTTCCCATTCTTTGAATGGCTGCAGTGTCATTTGTGGATTTAATGTCATCTTGTCTCTCCACAATGGTTTTCCAGTCCTTTGACATATATCGCAGGCCTTACAGTGTGCTTTCAAATCATGGTGTAGAGTTGGCCACCGCA